>JAQJVL010003044.1:0-71462 GCA_035578905.1 Stictocephala bisonia | reverse complement strand
TAGTTTTGATAGTTGTATGATTTCACAAGAGACGTCATCAAATATAAACACAGAGTTAGGTTTTGGCTTCGCTTGGTTGCATTACCTTTTCATTATCATCGTACTCATACAAATTTACATCAGGTATTAGAGATATGATTTTTCGTAATAGTTGATATTTTGGTTGCTGCAAAGACTTTGAGAAAATGTATAAGTTGTTAAACCTTACCCCGTTGGGGCTGGTAATCAAGTTAAATACAACATTGGTTTTACCACAGTTGGATGGACCACTGACTATACACCTTATCGTATCCGGCAGCAGTGCTCCCTTTTTATGTATCCATGAATCAGCTGTCTTATCAAAACCTAACCATCTCACCAATAACTTGCCTTTTTTTTCAATACCTTTTGGACTAAGTAAACATCACTAACTTCTGTTTTTAACAACTCATGACCGTAGAAACCTCCTTGCACAATTTCACCCTTGATATCTTTTAAAATATACGTTTCAGGAATTGTTGGTTGTACACGGTGAATGGTGAACACTTCGTTTGTCCAGTTTGGTAAATACTTTTTACTAAATACACCTTTGTATTTACTTATACGCACTTTATCTCCTGTATTAAATACAGTAGGTTTCATTTTCTCCTCTTTAGGCTTCGTATTCTTTAGAATTCGTTGTAATACTAACTGTTCGTTCTTTTCATTTACCTCTATAGGTTTCATACCAATAGTCCTGTGAACTTTGTTATTGTAGTTATTAATTAGCTTTGGTAAAATATCAAACCATACGTATGTCCCTCTGTTTGAAAATGTTTTATACATTGCTCCTTTCAACGTTCTATTAATTGCAATCTTTCAACAATTGCTGCTTTTTTCTCCGATTTAGTAGAATAGTGGTTTATGTTATACTTTTCCATTAAGTTTGAAAAGAATTTGTTAAAGTACTCTTTGCCGTCATCAGTTTGTAGATGTTTTATTTTGTGTTTGCCACGTTTAATTATATTTTCCATAGCCGCAGCAAAAAGTTTTACCAGTTTTGTCTTTCAATGGAGCAGCATCTGCAAATTGCTGCTTTTTTCTCCGATTTAGTAGAATAGTGGTTTATGTTATACTTTTCCATTAAGTTTGAAAAGAATTTGTTAAAGTACTGTTTGCAGTCATCAGTTTATAGATGTTTTATTTTTTGTTTGCCACGTTTAATTATATTTTCCATAGCCGCAGCAACAGTTTTACCAGTTTTGTCTTTCAATGGAGCAGCATCTGCAACCTTTGTGAAGCAGTTTATAAAGGTTAAAATATATCTAAAACCTCTATTTATTTTCCTATAAGGTTGAACCTCAATTAAATCACATTGATAAAGATCGTTTATACCTTTAACAACAGTATTTCTTCTTGGAAAATTTACTCTGGTGGGTTTGTGAAGTTCATTAACAATCTGGTTTCTAATATTCATTGTAAACTTCCATGTGATCTCTTACAGGTTGGAATCATAACTGTGTACAATACGTTTATGTAGTACTATTTAAGTGTAAATATACTCTCACATATCTAATGGAGTAATGTCCGAATGGTAAAGTGTTTATTCCATCATTTAGAATATATCGTTTGTTGTCTGCTGCTGATAAAGCTTTTTTGGTTTCTGTTATGCTATACAACTGATGGTTAAAACTGGGAATGTTGTTAAATTTTGCAATTACTGTTTCATTTTCAAATAGACATTTTTTGTAGTTCTCCAATTGAAGTGTCTTCTTTAAATAAACGTTCTTCACACCTTTGGCTTTTTTTTATTACGTTATCATCATCTTTCTCATCTCTTTTCACCTTCTTCAAGGCATATAATTTAGCCATGAGTACAACAAATTCCTCAATCGGTCGGCTGTTCGTTTCGTCTTTAAACTTTCCAAGCACCTTCTTATGTTTCCCTCCGTCATATGTAGGATGAGTGGGAGGATAGTCGGAAAAGTCAAAATCATCTGTGTAAGGAAATGTCTTCAGATCTTTGTACATATCTTCTGTTTTAATCCAATAAATAAACGCATCTGTATCCATGTATGATATTCCAATTCGATCTCTTCCATAAAATTGCACCATTTTGTTGTAATGGAAATCATACATGTGAGTCTTAGATATGTCTAGAATACACATACCAACATTCAATGGTCTATCCATTACAATTTTTGTAGGATTCATTGAAACAGCAACAAGATTTTCATTTATAATGAGAAAAGTTTTAAAATTTGGTTTCCTAACTAGTTCTTCCAACTTAGATGCTGAAGTTACAAGCTTTACCTTCTTATGCTTTCGTTTATTTTCTAATGTTTTTCCAAAAATAGCGTTGTTCATCAACTTGTAAAAGTCTTTTTGGAAAGTTGATGTAGCAGCTGTTCTCCTTTTTGTGTTTGAATCAATATATGGTTTGAGCCAGCATGACTGAGAGAACTGAATCACACGATGTATTTTGGATATTCGCAAACCCAACTGCAAAGCTTGTTGAACGACCCAAAAGTGTGCTACATACCTCTCTTTATGATTCACAGTCATCATCAGTTTTGGATGTTTACCTTCGGGAGGAAGTTCAGTTCTTGCTAGAAGTGGTAGGTCATAGTGATGGTCATGTAGCTCTTCAGGATACTCGAAGTCACAGTCCAGTATATATCCTATGTCGCCGGTGTTTTGGTTTTTTATTAACATCTTAAAGGGTGTCAGGATCCCCCCACTTAAAATCACCATGGGAAGGGGGTTGTTCAACCCAATTCCCGTTTAAGTTTTTTGACACAAAATACCCTAGATTAGAAAAGGCCCTTTTTTGTTTACCCTTTAAAAATCGGGAACTTTGTTTGTTATTTGCCTTTACATATCTTGTGACACACGGAGTTAATCCCCCTTTTTTCCTGATTTCCATCAAAAGCATGTCCCCCCCTTTTTCTGTAAAAAAAACCAACACGCATTTTTTCTTTTAAAAGGGCTTCCCAAGGGCTAACCCAGGTGAAGTATATGAATGAAGAGGGTTTCTTTCCCCGGGGTTTCATAAAGGGTTTTCCCTTGAATTTTTCCATCACATCACATAGAAAAATTTCAAAAACGTGTTTTTACATAAAAAATAAATTTTCTCGCCAAAACGTTTTCATTTTGGAGCTCTTCCCATCCCCACATGCGTGCTGAAAAACTTCTTGTTAATATGTTCTTTGTTTAATTTACTTTTAAAAAATCTTGTGGTGGAAAAAATGTTCTTTTGTTTTTGGGTTTTACATCATTAGAAAAGTCGTAGGGAAAACACCCCTTTTTTTAAACCACAATTTCTAGTTTTATCGGTGGCACAGTTTGGACGTTTCTACCAAGTCTTGTCTTTCCAGATTCTCGCAAAATTTCTTTCGACTCAGAAAGGATGTTCAAAGTCGGGTTTGTACAAAACCACAGGTTTTTTTTTGTTGACAGACTTTTTTAAAATTTTTATTTGTTTTGACCCCAAAAGTTTTCTTAGGGTTGTTCCTCCTCTGTTCCTTTCCTCGTACCCCGATGTCTCTACATCGTCTTTCGGTGAGGGTTTTTGGCTGGGGAAATTTCCCCTCCAACCCCAGCCCTCGTCTGTCTTTCCCCTTTGTTTTCAAAAACCCAAAAGGGCACCCCAAACCAGTCCGTTTTTGGTCCGCAGGCGGGGCCGCTACTGCCTACCTGGGACCCTCGGGCCGGGGGGAAAAAATTCCCCAGCCGGCCCGGATTGTTCTCCCCCAACTTTCCGGGGTAGAGGAACTACGGTTTTTGCCCTGGCCCAGGGCCCAAAGGGAAAATTTTTTATAGTCTTTAACCAATAGCTTTTTAAAAAAGTGTTATATAAATTTTACAACCCCCACGTGATCACTATATACGTTTTTTAAGTTTTGTTTCATCCTGTTTAAAAAACCCCAAATAGAAGTTTTTAAACATTTTTAACGTTATAAGTTTTTTGGGGGTATTTTGCTTTTCGTTTAAACCAATATATATGCTTTTTTTTGGGGTGGTGTCTTCCCCATACCCAAAAATGTTTCTGTTTAGTTGTATTTTTTCACAATAAACCGTCAATAAATAAAAATAAAACAAAGGGTTGGGTTTTTGGTTTCCCGTTTGGGTTTTCCCAATTCCCCTTTTTTTTATCATCGTACTCATACAAAATTTACTTTCGGGTTTATTTAGAGAAATGATTTTTGAAAAATAGTTGTATTTTGGTTGCTGCAAAGACTTTGAGAAAAGTATAAGTTGGGTTTAAACCTTACCCCGTTGGGGTGGTAATCAAAGGTTAAATAAAATTTTTGGGTTTTTTACCACGTTGGGGATGGGGGCCCAAAACGGGGACTTAAAACCTTATGTACCCGGCAGCAGTAACTCCCTTTTTATTTTTAACCCTTGAATCACCCTGTCTTATCAAAACCAAACCATCTCACCAAAACTTCCCTTTTTTTTTTTTTCAATACCTTTTGGACTAAGTAAACACACAAAACTTTGTTTTTAACAACTAATGAACCTTTTAAAAAACCCCCTTTGGGCCAAAATTTTCCCCCCTTGAAACTTTTAAATTTATACGTTTCGGGGAATTGGGGGGGGTTTGTACACGGTGAAGGTGAACATTCGTTTGTCCAGTTTGGTAAATACTTTTTATTTTAAATTTCCCCTTTTTTTTTTACTTTTAACCCCACTTTACCTTCCTGTTTTAAAATTTTCAGTAGGTTTCATTTTCCCCCCCCCCTTTTGGTTTTGGAAATTTCTTTAGTTTGGGTTTTGGGGAATTTATTTAACTGTTCGTTTTTTCATTTTAACCTCTATAGGTTTCATACCCAATATTCCTGTGAATCCTTTTGTTATTGTATTTTATTAATTAGCTTGTGGTAAAATTAAAAACCATACGTATTTTCCCTCTTTTTGGGAAAATGTTTTATCCCTTTGGGGCTCCTTTAAAAACTTTCCCTTTTTAATTGCAATCTTTAAAACAATTTTTTTGCTTTTTTCTCCGGATTTAGTAGAATAGTGGTTTAGGTTTTTAACTTTTTCCTTTAAAGTTTTTGAAAAGAATTTGTTTAAATTTATCTTTGCCGTATCTTTTTGTAGTTTTTTTTATTTTGTGTTTGCCACGTTTAATTATTTTTCCAAAAGCCGCAAGCAACCCTTTCGTTTTCCAGTTTGTCTTTAAAGGGAAAGCAGCTTTTGGGAAAAATTGTTTGCTTTTTTCTTCCGGTTTTTAGTGGGAATATGGGGTTTTATGTTATACTTTTTCCATTTTTTTTAAAAAGAATTTTTTTAAATTTACTTTTTGGGCAGTCATCAGTTTATAGTTTTTTTTTATTTTTTTTTTGGGCCAGGGTTAAATTTTTTTTTCCTTTAGCCCCGCAAGAAACATTTTTTTAAACCCCCGGGTTTTGTCTTTCAATGGGCAGCATCTGAAACCTTTGTTGAACCCAGTTTTTTAAAGGGTTTAAAAAAATTATATACTAAACCTCTTTTTAAATTTTTCCTATAAAGGTTGAACCTAAATTTAAAATCACTTTTAATAAAGATCGTTTATACCTTTAACAACAGTATTTATTCTTGGGAAAAATTTTACTTGGTGGGTTTTTGGTGAATTCATTAAACAATCTGGTTTCAAATTATTCATTGTAAAATTCCATTGTTTATCTTTTTCGGGTTTTGGAATCAAAAACTGTGTACAATACGTTTATGTAATACATTTTTAAGTGTAAATATATTTCAAAAATATCTAAGGGAGATTTTTCCCGGAATGGTAAAGTGTTTTAATTTTCCATCATTTAAAATTAAATATCGTTTTTGCCCTGTGTGAAAAAGTTTTTTTTGGTTTTTCGGGTTATCCCTTATACAATTGGGGTTTTTTTAAAAACGGGGGAAATGTTTTTAAAATTTTGAAATTTTATTTGTTTCATTTTTCAAATAGGCTTTTTTGTAGTTCTCCAATTTAAAGGGGTTTTTCTTTTAAATTAAATTTTCTTCACCCTTTTGGGCCCTTTTTTTTATTACTTTTTCCATCTTTCCTTTCTCAATCTTTTTCACCTTTTTCCCAAGGCATTTTTAATTTAGCCATGAGTAAAACCAAATTCTAAATTCGGTCGGACGGTTCTTTTCCGCCCCTTTTAAAATTTTCCAAGAACCTTCTTATTTTTTCCCCCCGTCTATGAGGATGGGGTGGGGGGGGGAATGGGTGGGAAAAAAGCCCAAAATCATCTGTGTAAGGAAATGTTTTCAGATCTTTGTAACTATCTTCTTTTTTTAATCCAAAAAAATTTAAAAGGGCATCTGTACCCCAGGAAATGATATTCCAATTCAAATCTTTTCCATAAAAATTGCACCATTTTTGTTGTAATGGAAATCATACATGTGGGTCTTAGAGGTCTAAAATTACACTTCCCAAAAACTTTCCAATGGTCTATATTAAAAATTTTTTGGGTAGGATTCATTGAAAAAGAAAACAAGATTTTATTTATATTTTGGAAAAAGTTTTAAAATTTGGTTTTCCTAACTAGTTTTTCCCAATTTAGATCCCGGAAGTTAAAAAGTTTTTACCTTCTTATGCTTTCGTTTATTTTCTAAGGGTTTTTTCCAAAAATTAGCTTTTGTTCTTTAAATTGGGAAAAAGCCCCTTTTTTGGGAAAAGTTAAATTTTGCGGGTTTTCCCCCTTTTTTTGTGTTTGAATAAAAATTTTGGTTTTGACCCCGCAGGGATTTGAGAGAAACTGAATCACACGTTTTTATTTTTGGTATTCGCAACCCAACTCCCAAAGTTTGTTGTAATCGACCCAAAGTTTTGCTACATCCCTTTCCTTTATGATTCAAAAGTCATCATCGGGTTTTGGAATGTTTACTTGGGGGAATTTCGTTCTTGCTAGAAGTGGAAAGGTTTTTCCTAGTGTTGGTTTTTTGTAGCTCTTTCAAAAGGTTACTCGAAGTCACAGTCCAGTATTTTATCCTATGTCGCCGGGGTTTTGGTATTTTATTAACTTTCAAGGGTTTGGGCCCAGGTTTCCCCCCACAAAAATTCACCAGGGGGGTAGGGGGGTTGTTCATGGGCCACCCGTATAAGTTGTTGACATAAAAAATTCCCCCTGGGTTTTAGATAGACCCTAAATTAGCACCCATCCCTGGGGGTTTGGGGTTTGTTTTTTGCCCCTTTAATATCTTGTGACACACTTTTAAAACCTCCTTTTTTTCCCTTTGATTCTACCATCAAAGCATTTACGTCGTAAAAAAAAATCCAAAAACGCTTTCTTTTTCTTTTAACATGGCTTCCCCTGCAAACCCCCAGGTGAAAGTTTATAAATTGAAGGGGTCTATTTCCATAGGCTTTTTAAAAACAGGTTTTTCCTAAAATTCTTTCCTTTTAAATCACATAAAAAAGTCACATGGGAGTTTTACATGGGAAATTTCCACTGTACTGGGCCTTTAAGGGTTTTTCTTTTCTTGAGCTTTCCCCCTCCCCTTTACAGGGCGGCCCTGTAATTTTTTCCATTGTTAAATTTTTCTTTTTTTAAATTTTTACAAATTAAAAAAACATTTTTTTGGTTGGTAAAAAAGGTCTCTTTTAAATTTTGGTTAAAATCATTTTGATGGGTGGGTATGGAAACATTTCCTTTTTTAAAAAAAGTTCAGTTTTTGGGGGGCTGGCACAGTTTTGGGAAACGTTTTAACCAAAAGGTTTGTTTTTGGGCAGATTCTCAGCAAATTTTTCCTCGGACTCAAAAAGAGATGATTAAAAGTCTGCATGTACTACCACGTTTTCTTATTTTTTGACGACTTGTTTAAATTCTTTTTGTTTTGGGACCCCAAAATTTATATTAGTGTTTTTTCCTCCTCTGCTTCGCTTTCCTCGTACCCCGATGTCTTTCATCGTGGGTCGGCCTGACGGGGTTTGGCTGGGGTTTCCAAATTTCCAAAAACCCCAGCCCGCGTCTTCTTCCTTTTCAACCCGAAGCCACTCGAACCAGTCCGTTTTTGTCGAAAAGGCTGGGCCGCTACTGCCTCCCTTTCCGAGCTTGCAGGGGCCCAATCCCCAGCCGGTCGCTTTTTTCTCGCCCAACTTTTCCTTTTAAGAGGAACCCCACCTGTGTTGTTCCTGGTCCAGGGCCCGAAATGAAAAGGATTTTGTTTTAAAACCCACATAGCTCTTTAAAAGGGGGTTTTAAAAAAATGATGTATAAAACACCCCCACGGGGTTTTCCCCTTTATAGGGTTTTTTTTAGTTTTTGGTTTCACCCTTTTTTAAAAAAAATTCAGAAGGAATTAAAAAACATTTTTTTTGGGGTAAAAAGGTTTTTTGGGGATTTTGCTGTACGTTTGCCCAAATTTATTAGGGCTATCTATTTGGTTGTTTTTTCCCAATAGCAATTTTTGTTTCTAAATAGTTTTTATGATTTTCCAATGAGCGTCATAAAAATATAAAAACAGAGTTAGGTTTGGCTTGTTTTGGTTGCTTTTCCTTTTCATTATCTTTGTCCCCTCTTTCAAATTTAAAATCAGGTTTTTAGAGATATGATTTTTCGTAATAGTTGATATTTTGGTTTGTTTGCAAAATTTTTGGGGAAAAATTTTATAAGTTGTTAAAAACCCTTTCCCCGTTGGGGTGGAAATTTCAAGTTAAATTTACAACTTTTGGTTTTACCACGTTGGGGGGCCCCACTGATTTACCCCTTATCGTTATCCGGCGCAGTGCTCCCTTTTTTTTGTACCCCATAAATTCGCTGTTCTTTATCAAAAACCTAACCCTTTCCTCACCAATAAACTTCCCTTTTTTTTTCCCTAATACCTTTTGGATTTAAGTAAACTTCCTAATTTTCTTTTTTTTAAAAACTATGACCGTAGAACCTCCTTGCAAAATTTTTCCCCCTTGTTATCTTTTAAAAATAGTTTCAGGAATTTTTTGGGTTGTACACGGTGGAATGGTAAACCCCACTTGTTTGCCCTTTTTGGTTTAAATACTTTTTCTTAAAACATTTTGGTTTTTTAATTATACGCACTTTATCTCCTTTTATTAAATCCCGTGGGTTTTCTTTTTTCTCCTCTTTAGGTTTCGTTTTTTTTAGAATTCGTTTGTAAATACTAAACTGTTCGTTTTTTTCATTTTAACCCTCTATAGGTTTCATCCCTTTGGGGTCCTGTGAACTTTGTTATTGTAGTTTTTAAATAAAGCTTTGGTAAAAAATCAACCAAAAGTATTTTCCCTCTGTTTGAAATTTGTTTTATACATTGCCCCTTTTAAACGTTCTTTTAATTGCAATCTTTCAAACAATTGCGGGTTTTTTTTCTCCAGATTTGGGGAGAATAGTGGTTTATGTTTTCTTTTCCATTAAGTTTTGGAAAAGGGAATTTTTTAAAATACTTTTTGGCCGTCATCATTTTTGTAGTTGTTTTTATTTTTGTGTTTCCCCACTTTTTAAATTTATATTTTCCATAGCCGCAGCAACAGGTTTCCCGGGTTTTGGGTCTTTCAATGGAGCGCATCTCCCAAAATTGCGCTTTTTTCTCCGATTTAGTGAATAGTGGGTTTTATGTTTTTCCTTTTCCTTTTAAAGTTTTAAAAAGGGAATTTGTTAAAGTACTGTTTGCGTCTTTAAATTTTAAATTGATTTTTTATTTTTTTTTTTGCCACTTTTAAAATTATATTTTCCCAAATAGCCCCCCAGCAACAGTTTTACCAGTTTTGTTTAAATTGGAGCGGGGGAAAATTTTTTTTGGGGCAACCTTTGTGAAGCGGGTTTATAAAGGTTAAAATATATCTAAAACCTCTTTTATTTTTCCTATAGGTTGAACCTAAATTAAACCCACATTGATAAAGATCGTTTATCCCTTTTTAACCAAAGTATTTTTCTTGGAAATTTTACTTGGTGGGTTTGGGGAATTTTCTTTAAACAATCTGGTTTCTAATTTTTTTGAAATTTTTTCCATTTGATTCTTTTTAAAAGGGTTTGGGAATCAAAAACTGTGTCAATACGTTTATTTTTTATTTACTATTTAATTTTTAAAATATACTTTTCACATATTTTAATGGAGTAATGTCCGAAGGGTTTAAAGTGTTTATTCCAAAATTTAGAATTTTAACTTTTTGTTGTCTGCTGCTGTTTAAAGTTTTTTTTGGTTTCTGTTATGTTTACAACTGATGGTTTTTAAAAATCTGGGATTGTTTTTTTAAAAATTTTGCAATTACTGTTTCATTTTAAAATTAGACTTTTTTTTGTATTTTCCCCAATTTAAAATTTGGTCTTCTTTAAATAAACGTTTTTCACCCTTTGGCTTTTTTTTATTACGTTTTCATAATTTTCTCATCTTTTTTTCACCTTCTTAAGGGCATAAATTTAGCCATGAGTACAACAAATTCCTCAATCGGTCGGCTGTTCGTTTCGTCTTTAAACTTTCCAAGCACCTTCTTATGTTTCCCTCCGTCATATGTAGGATGAGTGGGGAGGATAGTCGGAAAAGTCAAAATCATCTGTGTGTAAGGAAATGTCTTCAGATCTTTGTACATATCTTCTGTTTTAATCCAATAAATAAACGCATCTGTATCCATGTATGATATTCCAATTCGATCTCTTCCATAAAATTGCACCATTTTGTTGTAATGGAATCATACATGTGAGTCTTAGATATGTCTAGAATACACATACCAACATTCAATGGTCTATCCATTACAATTTTTGTAGGATTCATTGATAACAGCAACAAGATTTTCATTTATAATGAGAAAAGTTTTAAAATTTGGTTTCCTAACTAGTTCTTCCAACTTAGATGCTGAAGTTACAAGCTTTACCTTCTTATGCTTTCGTTTATTTTCTAATGTTTTTCCAAAAATAGCGTTGTTCATCAACTTGTAAAAGTCTTTTTGGAAAGTTGATGTAGCAGCTGTTCTCCTTTTTGTGTTTGAATCAATATATGGTTTGAGCCAGCATGACTGAGAGACTGAATCACACGATGTATTTTGGATATTCGCAAACCCAACTGCAAAGCTTGTTGAACGACCAAAAAGTGTGCTACTACCTCTCTTTATGATTCACAGTCATCATCTGTTTTGGATGTTTACCTTCGGGAGGAAGTTCAGTTCTTGCTAGAAGTGTAGGTATAGTGGCATGGTCATGTAGCTCTTCAGGATACTCGAAGTCACTGTCAGTGTATCCTATGTCGCCGTTTTCTTTGTTTTGGGATTTTATAACTCTTCAATGGTTGTCAGGATCACCCACATAAAAATCAAATGGGGTAGGGGGTGTGTTCATAGCCATCCGTTTAAGTTGTTGACATTCTAAATACCCTAGATAGAGTTAGACTCTTGATAGCATCATTACTAGGGAACTTGTTTGTTATTTGCCTTTACATATTTGTGTACACTGAGTTAATCCTCCTTTTATTCTGTTTACCATCAAAAGCATGTTAGTCTGTTAAACAAATCAACACGCATCTTTATTTCTTTTTAACATGGATATGCCATGCTAACCCAGGTGATGTAATATGAGATGAGAGGGTCTAGGTCCATAGGTGCTAACAGGTGTTCCTGATTCTTTCCATTCATCAATAGCAAGTCACATCGAAGTTTTTACTTTGAAATCACTGTACTCGCCTAACGTTTTCATCTTGAGCTTGCCATACCCTTCATCGCGTGCTGATACTCTTCATTGTTATTATGTTCTTTGTTTAATTTACTATAAAAACATTCTTGTGGTGGGTATAAATGTCTCGGTGAATTTGGTTACATATCTAGATAGTCGATATGGAAACACTCCTTTTCTTCTACACAAGTTCTAGTTTATCGGCTGGGCACAGTTCTGGAGGTTTCTACCAAGTCTTGTCTTTGCAGATTCTCAGCTAATTTAATCAGACTCAGATGAGATGATTCAAAGTCTGCATGTACTACCACAGGTATTTCTTATGTTGAAAGACTTTGTTAATTCTATTTGTTTTGACACCAAGTAGTACTTAGTGTTGTTCCTCCTCTGCTTCGCTTTCCTCGTACTCCGATTGTATCTACATCGTCGTCGGCTGATGGTCTGGCTGTGGATTCCACCTCCAACACAGCCTCGTTCTGTCTTTTCTTTTCATAACGAAGCCACTCGAACCAGTCGTCTTGTCCGCTGGCTGCCGCTTCTGCCTACCTACGGCTCTGCAGAGCAATTCCCCAGCGGTTCGGATTGTTCTCGCAACTTCTCTGTGAGGAAACTCACGGAGTTGTCCTGGTCCATGGCCGAAGAGAAGTTATAGTCTTTAACCACATAGCTCTTTAAAAGTGTTATATGAGTATCAAACACCCACGTGATCACTTTATTCGTGTTTTAGTTTTGTTTCATTTCTGTTAAACAATATCAGAAGATTAACATTTCAGTAAAAGCTGTTTTGGTATTTTGCTGTACGTTTGCCCGAATATATATGCTCATCTATTTGGTTGTGTCTTCCCATAGCAAAATAGTTTCTCTGATAGTTGTAGTTTTTCACAAGAGACGTCATCAAATATAAACACAGAGTTAGTTTGGCTTCGCTTGGTTGCATTACCCTTTTCATTATCATCGTACTCATACAAAATTTACATCAGGTATGTAGAGATATGATTTTTCGTTAATAGTTTGTATTTTGTTGCTGCAAAGGACTGATGAAAATGTATAAGTAGTTAAACCTTACCCCGTTGGGGCTGGTAATCAAGTTAAATACAACATTGGTTTTACCACAGTGGGAATGGACACTGACTATACACCTTATCGTATCGGCAGCAGTTGCTCCCTTTTTATGTATTCCATGATCGCTCTGTCTTATCAAAAGCCTAACCAATCTCACCATAACTTGCCTTTTTTTTCAATACCTTTTGTGGACTAAGTAAACATCACTAACTTCTGTTTTTTAACAAACTCATGACCGTAGAACCTCTTGCACAATTTCTCCCTTGATATCTTTTAAAATATACGTTTCAGGAATTGTTGTTTGTACTCGGTGAATGTGTTGAAACACTTCGTTTGTTCAGTTTGGTAAATACTTTATATATACACTTTGTATATACTATATACGCACTTATCTCCTGTATTAAATACAGTAGGTTTCATTTTTCTCCTCTTTAGGTTCGTATTCTTTAGAATTTCGTTGTATTACTAACTGTTCGTTCTTTTTCATTTACCTCTATAGGTTTCCATAACCAATAGTCCGAGTGGACCTTTGTATTTTTGTTTATTACTTCGCTTTGTAAAATATCAAACATACGTATGTCCTCTGTTTGAAATTTTTTTATTACATTGTCCTTTCGTTATATTATTGCAATCTTTCAACAATTTGCTGCTTTTTTTCTCCGATTTAGTAGAATAGTGGTTTTTGTGTATACTTTTCCATTAAGTTTGAAAAGAATTGTTAAAGTACTATTTGCCGTCATCAGACGTTTGTAGTGTTTGTTTTTGGGTTTGTCCACGTTTATAATTATATTTTCCATAGCCGCGAGCAACTGTTGTACCAGTTTGTCTTTCAATGGATGCAGCTTCTGCAAATTGCTGCTTTTTTTCTCCGATTTAGTAGAATTGTTGGTTTATGTTATACTTTTCCATTAAGTATGAAAAGATTTGTAAAGTACTTGTGTTGCTAGTCATCAGTTTATAGTAGTTTTTTTTTTTGTTTGCCCGTTTAATTATTTGTTCACATAGCCGCAGCAAAAACAGTTTTTAAAGTTTTGTCTTTCAATGGAGCTGCATCTGCAACCTTTTTGATGCAGTTTATTCTAAAGGTTAAAATATAATCTAAAACCTCTATTTAATTTTCTATAAGTTGAACCTCATTTAATCACATTGATATAGTTCGTTTATACTTTAAACACAGTATTTCTTCTTGAAAATTTACTCTGGTGGGTTTGTGTAGTTCATTAACAATATTGGTTTCTAATATTCATTGTAAACTTCATGTGATCTCTTATCAGGTTGGAATCATATCAGTGTACAATTTACGTTTCTGTAGGACTTTTTAAGTTGTAATATCTCTCAATATCTAATGGAGTATGTCCGATATGGTAAGTGTTTATTCCATCATTTAGGAATAAATCGTTTTGTTGTCTGCTGACGAAAAGCTTTTTTGGTTTCTGTTATTGTCTATAACAAACTGATGGTTTAAAAACTGGAATGTTGTTATAAATTTTGCAATTACTGTTTCATTTTCAAATAGACCTTTTTTTAGTACTCCAATTGAAGTGTCTTCGTTCAATAACGTTCTTACACCTTTGGCTTTTTTTTTATTACGTTATCATCATCTTGCTCATCTCTTTTCACCTTCTTCAAGGCATATTAATTTAGCCTGAGTACAACAAATTCCTCAATCGTTCGGCTGTTCCGTTTCGTCTTTAAACTTTCCATAGCACACTTCGTATGTTTCCCTCCGTCATATGTAGGATGAGTGGGAGGTTTGTCGGCAAAGTCAAATAATCTTCTGTGTAAGGAAATGTTCATTCAGTTCTTTGTACATATCTTCAGTTTTAAATCCAATAAAGTAACGCATCTGTATCCATGTATGATAATTCCAATTCGATCTCTTCCTTAAAATTGCTACATTTGTTGTAATGGAAATTCATAATGTGATGTCTTAGATATGTCTAGAATACACATACCAACATTCTAATCTGTTCTATCCATTACAATTGTTGTAGGATTCATTGAACAGAACAAGATTTTATTTATAATGAGAAAAGTTTTTAAAATTTGGTTTCGAACTAGTTCTTCCAACTTAGATGCTTGCAGTTACAAGCTTTACCTTCTTATGCTTTCGTTTATTTTCCTAATGTTTTTCCAATAATAGCGTTGTTCTTCACTTGTAAAAGTCTTTTTGGAAAGTTGATGTTAGCAGCTGATTCTCCTTTTTGTGTTTGAATCAATATATGGTTGAGCCAGCATGACTGAGAGTACTGAATCACACGATGTTATTTTGGTATATTCGCATACCCAAATGCAAAGCTTCGCTGAACGACCAAAAGTGTGCTACATAACCTCTCTTTTATGATTCACAGTATTCATCAGTTTTGGATGTTTTCCTTCGGGTGGAATATTTCAGTTCTTGCCTAGAAGTGGTTGGTCATAGGTGTGCGGTCAGTAGGCCTCTTCAGGATTACTCGAAGTCCACAGTCAAGTATATATACTATGTCGCCGTGTTTTGGGTATTTTATTAACATCTTCAATGGTTTCAGGATACACCCACAATAAAATCACCATGGGTAGGGGGTTGTTTAGCCATCCGTATATAGTTGTTGACCATCAAAATACCTAGATAGATAGACTCTTGATTAGCATCATATCGGGAACATGTTGGTATTTGCCTTTACATATCTTGTGACACATGGGTTTAATCCTCCTTTTATTCTGATCTACATCAAATGCATGTCTACGTCTGTTAAACAATCCAACACGCATTTATTCTCTTTTTACATTGGCTTGCCATGCGAACCAGGTGAAAAGTATATGAATGAAGAGGTGGTCTTGTCCATTTGGTTCATAACAGGTGTTCTCTGAATTCTTCCTATCAAATCACATAGCAAAGGTCGCATCGAGTTTTTCATAGAAATTCACTGTACTCGCCTAACGTTTTCATCTTGGAGCTCTTCCCATACCATACATGCGTGCTGATTATATTCATTGTTAATATGTTCTTTTGTTTAATTTACTAAAAACATTTTTGTGGTTATGGTAAAAGGTCTCGTGGTGAATTTGGTTACATCATCTAGATAGTCGTATTTATGGAAACACTCCTTTTCTAACACAAAGTTCTAGTTTATCGGCTGGCTACAGTTCTGGACGTTTTACCAAGTTCTTGTATTTGCAGATTCTCAGCTAAGTTCATCAGACTCAGAAGAGCATGATTCAAAGTCTGCTTTGTAAGACCAACAGCGTATTCTTATGTTGACAGCACTTTGTTAATTTCTATTTGTTTTGACACCAAGTATACTAGTGTTGTTCATCCTCTGCTTCGCTTTCTCGTACTCCCGATGTCTCTACAATCGTGTCGGATGACTGGTTGGCTGTGGATTCCACTCCAACACCAGCCTCGTCTGTCTTCTCTTTTCATAACGAGCCACTCGAACCAGTCGTCTTGTCCGCAGGCTGGCCGCTGACTGCTACCTCCGAGCTCTGCAGGAGGCAATTCCCCAGCGGTCGATTGTTCTCGCTACTTTCCTGTAGAGGAACTCACGGTGTTGTCCTGGATCATTGGCCGAAGAGAAGGATTATAGTCTTTAACACATAGCTCTTTAAAAGTGTTATATGATGTATCCACACCACGTGATCACTATATAAGTGTTTTAGTTTATGTTTCATCCTGTTTTTAAACAAAATCAGAAGAATAACCTTATCACGATATATAGCTGCTTTTGGTATTTTGCTGTACGTATTGTCCAATATATTATGCTATCTTTTTGGTTGTTCTTGGTCTTCCGCATAGCAAATTAGTTTCTGATAGTTGTATGATTTTCACAAGAGACGTAATCAAATCTAAACACAGAGTTAGGTTTGCCGTCGCTTGGTTGACATTACTTTTCATTATCTCGTACTCATACAAATTTACATCAGGTATGAGAGATTTGATTTTTCGTAATAGTTTGTATTTTGGTTGCTGCAAAGACTTTGAGAAAATGTATAGTTGTTAAACCTTACCCGTTGGGGCTGGTAATCAAGTTAAATACAACATTGTTTTCACAGTTGGATGGGACCACTGGACTATACACCTTATCTTATCGGCAGCAGTGCTCCTTTTTATTGTATCCATGAAATCAGCTGTCTTATCAAAACATAACCAACTCACCAATAACTTGCCTTTTTTTTCAATACCTTTTGGACTAAGTAAACATCCATAACTTCTGTTTTTAACAACTCATGACGTAGAACCTCCTTGCACAATTTCACCTTGTATCTTTTAAAATATACGTTTCAGGAATTGGTTGGTTGTACACGGTGTATGGTGAACACTTCGGTTTGTCCAGTTGGTAATTACTTTTTACTAAATACACCTTTGTATTTACTTTTACGCACTTCATTTTCCGTATTAAATACAGTAGGTTTTTTTTTCTCTCTTTAGCTTCGTATTCTTTAGAATTCGTTGTAATACTATGTCGTTCTTTTCATTTACCTCTATAGGTTTCATACAATTGTCTGTGAAACTTTGTTATTTGTAGTTACTTAATTAGCTTTGGTAAAACTATCAAACCCATACGTATGTCCCTCTGTTGAAATGTTTTATACATTGCTCCTTTCAGTTCTATTAATTGCTATCTTTCAACAATTTGTGCTTATTTTTCTCCGATTTAGTAGAATAGTGGTTTATTGTTATACTTTTCCATTAATTTTTAAGTTTGAAGAATTTGTTAAAGTTACTCTTTGCCGTCATTCAGTTTGTAGATGTTTTATTTTGTGTTTGCCACGTTTAATATATTTTCCATTAGCCGCAGCAACTGTTTTACCAGTATTTGTCTTTCATCTGGAGCAGGGCATCTGCAAATTGCTGCTTTTTTCTCGATTTAGTAGATTAGTGGTTTATGTTATCACTTTTCCTTTATGTTTGAAAGAATTTGTTAAAGTACTGTTTCAGTCATCTGTTTTATAGATGTTTTATTTTTGTTTGCACGTTTATATTATTATTTTCCATAGCCGTCTAGCAAACAGTATTTTCCAGTTTTGTCTTTCAATGGAGGCAGCATCTGCAACCTTTGTGAAGTGCAGTTTATAAAGCTTAAAAATATATCTAAAACCTCTATTTATTTTCCTATAAGGTTGAACCTCAAATTTAAATCACATTGATAAAGTTCGTTTATACCTTTAACAACAGTAGTTCTTCTTGGAAAAAAATTTACTCTGGTGGTTTGTGAAGTTTCTTTAAACAACTTCTGGTTTCTAATAGTCATTGGTAAACTTCCATGTGTCTCTTACAGGTTGGAATTCATTACTGTGTTACAATACGTTTTTGTTAGTACTATTTAAGTGTAACTTTACTACTCCCATATCTAATGGAGTAATGTCCGAATGGGTAAAAGTGTTTATGCCATTCATTTAGATATTCGTTTGTTGTATGCTGATGATAAAGCTTTTGTGGTTTCTGTTATGCTATACAAATGATGGTTAAAAATGGGATTGTTGTTAAAATTTTGCAATTACTGTTTCATTTTCAAATAGAATTTTTTTGTAGTTCTCCAATTGAGTGTCTTCTTTAAATAACGTTCTTCACCCCTTTGGTTTTTTTATTACGTTATTCATCATCTTTCTCATCTCTTTTCACCTTCTTCAAGGCATATAATTAGCCATGGAGTAACATCAAATTCCTCAACGGTCGGCTGTTCGTTTCGTCTTTAAACTTTCCAAGCACCTCTTATGTTTCCTCCGTCATATGTTTGGATGAGGGAGGATGTCGGAAAAGTCAAAAATTCATCTGTGTAAGGATATGTCTTCAGATCTTTGTACCTATCTTCTGTTTTTAATCAATAATAAACGATCTGTATCCATGTTTGATATTCCAATTCGGATCATCTTCATAAAATTGCACCATTTTGTTGTATTGGAAATCATACATGTGAGTCTTAGTTATGTCTAGGAATAACATACAACAGTTCATTGGTCTACTCATTACAAATTTTTGATAGGATTCATTGAAACAGCAACAAGATTTTCATTATTATAATGAGAAAGTTTAAAATTTGGTTTCCTAACTAGTTCTTCCAACTTAGTTGCTGAAGTTTACAAGCTTTACCTTTTATGCTTTCGTTTATTTTCTATTGTTTTTCAAAAATATCTGTTGTTCATCAACTTGTAAAAGTCTTTTGGAAAGTTGATGTAGCAGCTGTTCTCCTTTTTGTGTTTTGAATCAAATATTTGGTTTGATGCCAGCTATGGACTGATAGAACTGAATCACACGATGTATTTTGGATATTCGCAAACCCAACTGCACAGCTTGTTGAACTACCAAAAGTGTGCTACATACCTCTCTTTTGTTTCACAGTCATCATCAGTTTTGGATGTTTACCTTCGGGAGGAAGAGGAAGTTCAGTTCTTGTTGAAGGGGCTTTAGGTCATAGTGATGGTCATGTAGCTCTTCAGGATACTCGAAGTCACAGTCAGTATATATCCTATGTCGCCGTGTTTTGGTATTTTATTAACATCTTCAATTGGTGATCAGGATCCCACCCTACATAAATCACCTAGGGGGTAGGGGGTTGTTTCATTGCCATCCGTATAAGTTGTTGACATCAAATTACCCATAGATAGATGACTCTTGATTAGCATCATACTCGGGAACATGTGTTATTGCATTTAATATCTTGTGACACACTGAGTTAATCCTCCTTTTATTCCTGATTCTACGCATCAAATGCAATGTCTACGTCTGTAAACAATCCAACACGATCTTATTTCTTTTTACATGGCTTGCCATGCTAACCCAGGTGAATAGTATTATGAGAATGAGAGGGTTTCTAGTCCATAGGCCTTTCATAACAGGTGTTCCTGAAATTCTTCCTCACATCACATAGCAAAGTCACATCGAGTTTTACATAGAAAATCACTGTAATCGCCTAACGTTTTCATGCTTGAGCTCTTTCCCATACCCTACATGCGTGCTGATAATCTTCATTGTTAATATGTTCTTTGTTTAATTTACTATAAAAACATTCTTGTGGTGGTAAAATTGTCTCGTTGAATTTGGTTACTCATCTAGATAGTCGTATGGAAAACACTCCTTTTCTTAACACAAAGTTCTAGTTTTTCGGCTGGCACAGTTCTGGACGTTTTTTACCAAGTATTGTATTTGCAGATTCTCAGCTAATTTCATCAGGATCAGAAGAGATGATTCAAAGTTGCATGTACTACCACAGGTATTCTTATTGTTGACAGACTTTGTTAAATTCTATTTGTTTTGACACCAAGTTATACTTTGTGTTGTTCTCTCTGCTCGCTTTCCTCGCTCCGATGTCTCTACTTCGTAGTCGGCTAGAATGGTCTGGCTTGTGGATTTCCACCTCCAACATCCCAGCCCTCGTCTTTCTTTCTACCCTTTCTTAACGAAGCACACTAGCCCCCCCCCCCCACAAACCTGTCCGTCTTGTTCCGCAGGCTGGCCGCTACTGCCTACCTCCGAGCTCTGCAGAGGCAATACCCAGCGGGTCGATTGTTCTCGCCAACTTCCCTGTAGGAGGGAACTCACGGTGTTGTTTTGTCCATGGCCGAAGAGAAGTTATAGTCTTTAACCACATAGCTCTTTAAAGTGTTATTTGATTGTATCAACACCCACGTGATCACTATATTCGTGTTTTAGTTTTGTTTCATCCTGTTTAAACAAAATCAGAAGATTAATTTATCACGTATAAGCTGTTTTGTATTTTGCTGTACGTTTGACCAGATATATATGCTATTATTTGGTTGTGGTCTTCCCATTGCAAAATAGTTTCTGAATGTGGTATGATTTTCACAAGAGAGTCGTCATCAAATATAAAACACAGTTGTTTGGTTTGCTTCGCTTGGTTGCATTACCTTTTCAATATATCGTACTCATACATATTTACATCAGTATTGAGATATGATTTTTTCGTAATTATTGATATTTTGGCAGTTTGCTGCAAAGACTTTGAGAAAAATGTATAAGTTGTTAAACCTTACCCCGGTGGGGCTGGTAATCAGTTTAAATTACAACATTGGTTATTACCACAGTTGGATGGACACTGACTATACACCTTTATCGTATTCGGCTGCAGTGCTCCCTTTTTATTGTATCCATGATTCAGCTGTCTTATCTAAACCTAACCATTCACCAATAACTTGCCTTTTTTTTCAATACTTTTGGACTATGTAAAACATCACTATCTTCTTGTTTTTAACAACTCATGACCCGTAGAAACCTACTTGCACATTTCACCCTTGATATCTTTTAAAATTATACTGTTTCAGGAATTGTTGGGTGTACCGGTGTAATGTGTACCACTTCGTTTGTCCGTTTGGTAATACTTTTACTAATTTTCACTTTGTATTTACTTATACGCACTTTTATCTCCTGTATTAAATACAGTAGGTTTCATTTTCTCTCTTTAGGCTTCGTATTCTTTAGAATTCGTTGTAATACTAACTGTTTCGTTCCTTTTCATTTACATCCTATAGAGTTTCATACCCTAAAAAAATAGTCCTGTGAACTTTGGTTTTTGTAGTTTATTAATTAGCTTTGGTAAAATTTCAACCATAGTATGTCCCTCTGTTTGAAAATGTTTGATATTCAATTGATCCTTTCACGTTCTATTAATTGCAATCTTTCAAAAAATAATAAAAAACTTTTGCTTGATTTTTTTCTCCGATTTAGTAGAAATTAGTGGTTTTGTATTACTTTTCCCATTAAGTTTTGAAAAGAATTTGTTAAAGTACTCTTAGCCGTCATCAGTTGTAGATGTTTTATTTTGTGTTTGCCACGTTTAATTATATTTTCCATAGCCGGCAGCAAACGTTTTACAGTTTTGTCTTTCAATGGAAGCCAGCATCTGCAAAATTGCTGCTTTTTTTCTCCGATTTAGTAGAATAGTGTTTATGTTATACTTTGTCCATTAAGAAAGTTTGAAATGAATTTGTTAATGTACTGTTTGCAGTCATACAGTTTATAGATGTTTTATTTTTTTGTTTGCCACGTTATTTATATTTTCCATAGCCGCTAGCACAGTTTTTACCAGTTTGGTTTCAATGGTGCAGCATCTGCAACCTTTGTGAAGCAGTTTATAAAGGTTAAAAAAATATATCTAAACCTTCTATTTATTTTCTATAAGGTTGAACCTCAATTAAATCACATTGATAAAAGATCGTTTATACTTTAACAACAGTATTTCTTCTTGGAAATTTACTCTGGGGGTTCTTGTGATAGTTCATAACAATCTGGTTTCTAATATGCATTGTAAAATTCCATGTGATCTCTTACAGGTTGGAATCTTAACTGTGTACAATACGTTTATGTAGTACTATTAAGTGTAAAATTTCTCTACCATATCTAATGGATAATGTCCGAATGGTAAAGTGTTCTATTCCATCATTTAGAATATATCGTTTGTTGTCTGCTGATGATAAAGCTTTTTGGTTTTGTTATGCTTATACAACTGATGGTTAAAACTGGGAAGGTTTTGTTAATTTTGCAATTACTTGTTTCATTTTCAAATAGACATTTTTTTGTAGTTCTCCCCAATTGAAGTGTCTTCTTTAAATAAACGTTTCTTCACCACCTTTGGCTTTTTTTTATTTACGTTATCATCATCTTTCTCATCTCTTTTCCCTTCTCAAGGATATATTTAGCCATGAGTACAACAAATTCCTCAAATCGGTTCGGTCTGTTCGGGGTTTCGTCTTTTAAACTTTCCAAAGCACCTCTTCTTATGTTTCCCTCCGTCATATGTAGGATGAGTGGGAGGATAGTCGAAAAAGTCAAAATCATCTGTGTAAGAAATGTCTTCTGATTCTTTGTACATATTTCTTGTTTTAATCCAATAAATAAACGCTTTCTGTTTCCTTGTATGATATCCAATTCGATTCTCTTCCATAAAATTGCACCATTTTGTTGTTGTAATGAGAAATCATACATGTGAGTCTTAGATATGTACTAGAATACACATAACCATCATTTCAATGCGTCGTATCCATTACAACTTTTTGTTGGATTCATATTAAAAAACAGCAACTAAGATTTTCATTATATAATGAGAAAAGTTTTTTAAAAATTTGGTTTGCCAACTAGTTCTTCCAACTTAGATGCTGAAGTTACAAGCTTTACTTCTTATGCTTTCGTTATTTTCTAATGTTTTTCCAAAAATAGCGTTGTTCATCAACTTGGTAAAGTCTTTTTTGGAAAGTGATGTAGCAGCTGTTCTCCTTTTTGGGTTTGAATCAATATATGGTTGATGCCAGGCATGGACTGAGAAACTGAATCACCCGATGTATTTTGGAATATTCGCAAACCCAACTGCAAAGCTTGTTGGAAGACCCAAAAGTGTGCTACATACCTCTCTTTATGATTCACAAGTATCATCAGTTTTGGATGTTTACCTTCCGGAGGAAGTGCAGTCTTGCTAGAGTGGTTTTGGTAGGTCATAGTGATGGTCATGTAGTTTCAGGATACTCGAAGTCACAGTCCAGTATATATCCTCTGTCGCCGTGTTTTGGTATTTTATTAACATCTTCAATGGTGTCAGGAATCCACCACATAAATTCTCCATGGGGGTAGGGGGTTGGTTCATAGCCATCGTATAAGGTTGTGGAAATCAATATACCTAGATTGATGACTCTTGATTAGCATCATTCTCTGGGAACATGTTTGTTATTTGCCTTTACATATCTTGTGGACACACTGAGGTTAATTCCTCCTTTTGATTCCTGAAAATTCTACCATCAAAAGCATGTCTAAGTTCTGTAAACAAAATCCAACACGCATCCTTATTTCTTTTAACATGGGCTATGCCATGCTAACCCAGGTGAAGTATATGAATGAAGAGGGGTCTAGTCCTAGGGCTTTCATTAACAGGTGTTCCTGAATTCTTCATCACATCACTTAGCAAAAGTCAATCGAGTTTTACATAGAAAATCACTGTACTCGCCTCACGTTTTCATCTGGGCTCTCCCATACCCTACAATGCGTTGCTGATAATCTTCATTGTTATTATGTTCTTTGTTTAATTTACTAAAAAACATTCTTGTGGTGGTAAAAATGTCTGCGTTAATTTGGTTACATATCTAGATAGTCGTTGGAAAACACTCCTTTTTAACTAAAGTTCTAGTTTATCGGCTGGCTCAGTTCTGAGACGTTGTTCTACCATTGTCTTGTATTTGCAGATTCTCTGCTAATTCATCAGACTCAGAAGAGATGATTCAAAGTCTGCATGTACTACCACAGGTATTCTTTGTGTTGCAGACTTTGTTTAAATTCTATTTGTTTTGACCCCATGTATAATTAGTGTTGTTCTCTTGCTCCGCTTTCCTCGTACTCCGATGTTCTATACATCGTCGTCGGTGACTGGTTGGCTGTGGATTCCACCTCCAACACCAGCCCTCGTCTGTCTTCTCCTTTTCATAACGAAGCCTTCGAAACCAGTCCGTCTTGTCCAGGCTGCGCTTACTGACCTACTCCGAGCTCTGAGAGGCCAATTCCCCAGCCGGTCGATTTGTTCTCGTCCAACTTCTCCTGTAGAGGAAATCACGTTGTTGTCCTTGGTCCATGGCCGTAGAGAAGTTTATAGGTCTTTAACCACAAAGCTCTTAAAAGTTTTATATTGATGTATCAACACCACGTGATCATATATAACGTGTTTTAGTTTTGTTGCATCCCTGTTTTAAACAATAATCAGAAGATTAAACATGTATCACGGATAAGTCTGTTTGGTATTTTGCTGTACGTTTTGACCCAATATATATGTCTATCTATTTGAGTTGTGTCTTTCCCATAGCAAAATAGTTTCTGATAGTTGTATGATTTTCCACAAGAGACGTCATCAAATATAACACAGAGTTAGGTTTGGCTTCGCTTGGTTGCATTACCTTTTCATTATCATCGTACTCATACAAATTCACTTCAGGTATTAGAGATATGATTTTTCGTAATAGTTGATATTTTGGTTGCTGCAAAGACTTTGAGAAAATGTATAAGTTGTTAAACCTTACCCCGTTGGGGCTGGTAATCAAGTTAAATACAACATTGGTTTTACCACAGTTGGATGGTCCACTGACTATACACCTTATGTATCCGGCAGCAGTGCTCCATGTTTTCCAACATCACTTCTTATTTTATCCACAGTTAGATTATCGATGTTGTTTATAGTAAACGATTCTTTGAAGGGAACAATCTCCATCTTATTCAGCTATTCATGTGCCACTGGAGTGACGTGCTAAATCAAGTCCTTTTTATGTATCCATGAATCAGCTGTCTTATCAAAACCTAACCATCGTCACCAATAACTTGTCTTTTTTTCTTTTCAATACCTTTTGACTAAGTAAACATCACTAACTTCTGTTTTAACAACTCATGACCGTAGAAACCTCCTTGCACAATTTCACCCTTGTTATCTTTTAAAATATACCGTTTCAGGAATTGTTGGTTGTACACGGTGAATGGTGAACACTTCGTTTGTCCAGTTTGGTAAATACTTTTTACTAAATACACCTTTGTATTTACTTATACGCACTTTAATCTCCTGTATTAAATACAGTAGGTTTCATTTTCTCCTCTTTAGGCTTCGTATTCTTTAGAATTCGTTTGTAATACTAACTGTTCGTTCTTTTCATTTACCTCTATAGGTTTCATACCAATAGTCTGTGAACTTTGTTATTGTAGTATTAATTAGCTTTGGTAAAATATCAAAACCATACGTATGTCCCTCTGTTTGAAAATGTTTTATACATTGCTCCTTTCAACGTTCTGTTAATTGCAATCTTTCAACAATTGCTGCTTTTTTCTCCGATTTAGTAGAATAGTGGTTTATGTTATACTTTTCCATTAAGTTTGAAAAGAATTTGTTAAAGTACTCTTTGCCGTCATCAGTTTGTAGATGTTTTATTTTGTGAGTTTGCCACGATTTAATTATATTTTCCATAAAGCCGCTAGCACAACAGTTTTTACCAGTTTTTGTCTTTCAATGGAGCAGCAATCTGCAACTTTGAGAAGCAGTTTTTATGAAAGGTTAAAATATAACTATAATCCTCTATTATATTTTCCTATAAAAGGTAGAACCTCATAAATCACATTGAAAAATATCGATTATACCTTTAACAACATAATTTCTACTTGAAAATTTACTCTGGCGGGTTTGGTGAGTCATTAACAATCTGGTTTCTATATATTCATTGTAAACTTCCGATAGTGATCCTCTTATCAGGTTGGCAATCATAACTGTGTACAATACGTTAATTTATTACTATTTTAAGTGTAAATATACTCTCACATATCTAATGGAAAATGTCGCAAATGGTAAAGTTTTTATTCCATCATTTAGAATATATCGTTGTTGGTCAGCTGGCTGATCAAAGCTTTTTTTGGTTTCTTGTTATGCTAGTACAACCTGATGGTTAAAACGGGCGAATGTTGTTAAATTTTGCAATTACTGTTTCATTTTCAAATAGACACTTTTTTGTAGTTCTCCAATTGAAGTGTCTTCTTTAAATAAACGTTCTTCACACCTTTGGCTTTTTTTTATTACGTATTCATCATCTTTCTCATCTCTTTTCACCTTCTTCAAGGCATACTAATTTAGCCCATGAGTCCAACAAATTCCTCAATCGGTCGGCTGTTCGTTTCGTCTTTAAACTTTCCCAAGCACCTTCTTATGTTTCCCTCGTCATATGTAAGATGAATTGGGAGGAATAGTCGGAAAAGTCAAAATCATCTGTGTAAGGAAATGTCTGTCAGATCTTAGTACATATCCTTCTGTTTTTTTAATCCAAATAAATAAACCATCTGTATCCATTTATGATATTCCAATTCGATCTCTCTATAAAATTGCAACACCATTTTGTGGTGTAATGGAAATCATACATGTGTAGTCATAGATATGTCTAGAATACACATACCAACATACAAGGTCTATCCATTACTATTTTTGTAGGATTCATTAAACGAGCAACAAGATTTTTCATTTATAATGAAGAAGTTTTTAAATTTGGTTTCCTTACTAGTTCTTCCAACTTAGATGATTGAAGTGTTACATAGCTTTACCTTCTTATCCTTTCGTTTATTTTCATAACGTTTTTTTTTTCTTTTTCCAAAAATAGCGTGGTTCATCAACTTTATAAAAGTCTTTTTGGAAAGTTGATGTAGCAGCTGCTCTCCATTTTTGTGTTTGAATCAATAATATGGTTTGGAGCCAGCATGACTGAGAGAACTGAATCACAACGATGCATTTTGGATATTCGCAAACACCAGCTGCAAAGCTTGTTGAACGACCCAAAATGTGCTACTTACCTCTCTTATGATTCCCAGTCATCATCATTTTTGGATGTTTACCTTCGGAGGATGTTCAGTTCTTGCTAGAAAGTGTAGGTCATAGTGATGGTCATGTATCTCTTCAGGATACTTGAAGTGCACAGTCCCATTATATATCCTATGTCCGCCGTGTTTTGGGTATTTTATTAACATCTTCGATTGTGTCAGGGATCCTACCCCACATAAGAATCACCATTGGGTAGGGGGTTTTCATAGCCCATCCGATATAAGTTGTTGGCATCAAAATACCCTAGATAGATAAGACTCTTGATTAGCAACATACTCGGGAAACATGTAGTTTATTTGCCTTTACGATATCTTCGTGACACACGCTGAGTTAATCCTCCTCTTATTCCTGATTCTACCATCAAATGCATGTCTAGCGTCTGTAAACAAATCCAACACGCATCTTTGTTTCTTTACATGGCTTGCCATCCTAACCCAGTGAAGTATATGAAAGAAGAGGTCAAGTCCATAGGCTGGTCATAACAGGTTTGCCTGAATTCTTCCATCTCATCACATAGCAAAGACACATCGGAGTTTTTTACATAAAAATCACTGTACTCGTCCTAACAATGTTCCATCTAGAGCCTCTCCCATAACCCGACATGGCGTGGCTGATAATACTTCATTGTTTAATATGATTCTTCGTTTTAATTTTACTATAAAAACATTCTTTGGTGGTAGAAGATGTCTCGTTGACTTTGGTTACATCATCTAGATAGTCGTATGGAAACACTCCTTTCTTAACACAAGTTCTAGTTTTTTATCGCTGACCACAGTGTCTGAACGTTTTCTACTAAGTCTGTCTTTGCTAGATTCTCAGCTAATTTCATCAGACTCGATGGCGATAAATCGCAATGATCTACAAACCTTAATTTTATTTTTCCTACATATCTTCGAAAAACTTATAATTTCTCAAAGGCTTTTTTCCAATACATCAATACTTTCCATTATCCTCTACCCGATTCTGAACTATACAGTGAGAATCTTAACCACGTTCAGGTTAATGTAAAACAACAGGACTAAACTTTGGAAGTTTATAACTAATGTTTACAGTTGTTACACGGACAGGTCCTCTTAACAACCTGTTAGATGATCATCGGTCGTTCACCTACCATTAATAATCTGTAAACATATTGTTACATAGTTAACAATGTGTTGCTACAGAATGCGTGGTCTCTTCCTGATGTTTAAGAGGACTCATTGGTATTACACGACTGTTAGCGCCAGTCAATAAGGGTTTCTTGTGTCGGAATAAATTATTGACAAGCAAAACTATAAACAACTGGTTTAGTACACAAAAAGATGTACATTTTCCCAAAAGTCCCCTAAAATCCCCCCCGGTGGCTTTATCCCCCCCCACCCCCCTCTCAAAGCAGATCAAGGTTTTTATCTACAAATGCGCCTATATCTGAAACGGTTAAAACCGATTAAGATAAATTTATATCTTGTTGTATATCTTATTAAAATTTTTAAAAAAAAATTACTTTAACGACTTTGCAATAAATCAAATACTTTCTTCAAAATTTATAAAGTATAAAATTTTTCGAATACGTTTACACTGATTTTTCCCAGTTTTCTTGCCACATGTTTTTTTTAAAACGAGGAAAAATGAAAAACACTTCCTTTAAAGATTGTAGACTGTCTACCAGGACTATTTCAAATTTAAACCAATTAGTAGGATTATAATGCTATAACCATGGCAGGGAGACGCCAAAACGAGACGAGTTGTCGCGAGCCAGTCGGCGCAACGCCGCGTCGTCTAATAGCCGCGGCGTTGTTACTGTTGAGGCTGTATTTAAACTCTATTATTAGGGATTACATAGTTAGTTATAAGATGCTATAATTATTATTTATTTAAAAGTTATGTAAATAATAAACACTATACATACTTATTTTTCAAAGCAATAAATGTATATTTTTAATTAATACTGAGTAATAAGTATTACGATTACTAGCTATACATAATTTGCAATATATATTTTATCATTATTTTATATTATAGTAATAGTAATAATTTAATATAAACTAAATAGTATACATAATAATAATGTATATTATTTTTTTATGCCAGTTTTGGTTCGGGGAGTCATTGCTCCTAACCCTTTAAAAAAGGTTTTTTCCTATCATCTCCCACCCGCCGTGTCACGGTCTGGCATAAACCGGGCAAGCTTTGAATTCAAATATACTCTATAATTAATTAACTAATTGATACATCAAGAGTAGTTGAATTCATAACATCACGGACCTCCCACCGCTCCCTATCAACTACTCATAATAGACTTAATTAATTATTTACAGTCTATTTTATTTACAATTAAAATAAATGACCTTATAGTGTTTTTGTCGACTTATCTCATTTTCAATCAGTGTTATGAGGTGAGTCCCTTTTTCTTGGTGTTTCACCTTGTATTTTGTTACTTTTTTGTTTACGGAGACTTTGTTATGATAAGAAGTTCATTATTGTTCATCCTTCGTCTTCGTCGACACATGGTAATTATGGCAACTTAGTCCATTGCAATATCTCTACTTTACATTGATGAGCAATGCAAGCCTAGCTTGCGCATATCCGACAAAAGTTAACCCACATGCTTGTTTTGACATGAACATGAGACCATTTCTAAAAAGATGTTTGGTGCAAGCGGCTTCATACTTGTCACTGATTGAGAACTTTTTCATATTCTATTTCGCAGGCCCCATTCAGTTGTGCAACAGCTTAATTCCCCTCCATCTTTTGTACTTGGAGATACACTCTAAGGATGTGTTGGTGGCAAGCTTCCTGTTTTCGTGGGTAGTTCTTGGCCAGATCAAAATTTGATCTTAAGGCCGCTTGTCTTTCTTCGTCATCAGAGTGAATTTAAAGTACCGAGCTTCATTTAGGCTGGAATACCTTATTCATCCAATAAAGTCCCTAAAACAAATTCTGTCCCATTATTTAGCAACTGTTCTTTGATAGCAGTGACTGGATACTAAAACCAGTTCCTTACTTCTTAGCCTCTATAGATGACTTTAACAAGTCTATTCCCATTTAACTTCCCCAAGACCATAATAAAGATGAGGTTGTGGCTGCATCCAGCTTATTGTTCGTGTGCAAATAATAAGCCGTCTCGAATGTCATTTAGATTACGTACCAGTCCTATACCACATTTATAAATGATAGGGGTTATTCTGTCCAGCTTTGGGTTTACAAAAAATACAGTTTATTATCAAGAGGAGATCAAAACTACTAACATAACTAGCAGGTTCTGTGACTGTGCCAAACAACAAAGACTTTTGTGTTTTCGATAACACTTTCGCAAAGTCCACATCAACAATCTCATCTCATAGTCAGCGTCCCTCTTCAGCAGTGTGCGTCCGTCAGGTCTCGCCTCTGCAATCTACCATGACAACTGCATGCACCAATCTTTTTTATTCTTTTGTTCCCTAGGCTATTCAGAAAGTTTTTCTTTAATAGTTGAACATCTTGTTAGTCCTCGTCAATTGGTATTTCACATGATGTTTTATATAGAAGCTCTTTTAAAGTGCCTTACATTCTTGATTGTTTGGGTGTTCTGGATAGCACGTCAAACACAACTGGTCCACATTTGTTGTAAGTATTTCGATACTACAAATTCACCAGTAATTATTTACAATCCCTCCTTAGGTAGATCTGTTCGGGGCCATTTAACATTATGTACTCAAGAATACCTCCACAACAACAAGGACCCCATCGTTGTATCTGCATTGGTCATCAATGCCACACTCCGACAGATTTTCATTAATGAAGACTTCGTTCCTTTCTAATTGATAACATTATAAAAATTTTCAGGAGTCTTGAAGCTCAAACTCTAAAGCTCAGGATAATGTACTTATTAGTTTAAGCGGACAGTCACATATCATAGTAATTCTATTTAATAGTTGCTGTGAATTAACTGTGACTCTTGGGACCCTAATTTTTACCTTTTTCTGTTTGCCTAGCGTTTCTGACCTTGGTCTTCCTTTGTAGGTGAAGTTCACAAAGTTTTGCCCATTCATTTTCTCCATAGCTGTAAGGCCTACTTCGAATGCTTGATCATAGTTGACAGTTTCGTCAGAGAACCACAACCGATGCTAATGATATTAATTCTCCTGATAACTTGGTAAAGGATGTGAGCTTTAAAAGCCACTCTGTAAACCCTTGCCTAAGTACTATTTCATCTCTTCTTTTTCTTGACTCTCGGAATTTCCACATGCTGGTTGCAGAAAAAACCAGTAGGTTCCAAGGAACTCTTTTACAGCGTCCTGGACTTCAAAAAGTAAGGTGTTCCATTGTACCCACCTTTTGGAGCGTGCTTTCTGTTACGTTTACTCCTCGCCCATCGTGTTTTAGTCCACCAACAGACTATCATTGGTGACGCATCAAACTTTGTTCAATGCACATATCTGTCCAGGTACCAGAACCACAAACTTTCCGCCTCGCCTCACAGTAAGACATCCCGTTCTTTGTAAACTATTCCAAATTCCTTCTCTGTTAGATGTTATTTAATATCAGACATTTGCTGTTAAACTACAGATGTGCTGATTTAGTATAAGCAAGTGGCCGGCGCATGGAAAAAAGGTTGTTTTTCAAATGCTTGTCCCAGTCCTCCGGATCTTTCTGCATATATAAACTTAAAAATAAGGTCTAATGCATTTGACAAGTTGATCCATCAGTTTTGACATGCGACTCAGATGTGCGATTGTTTTTCCATCAGTGCTATCAATTCTATTACAAGCATCAATAACATCTTTTTCCATTCGGTTGCAACGTTGCGGTTTCAGGTTTTCGTCTAGGTTTTGTCATAACGTTGACAATCGCAGACGCAGTCAGTGTGTACGCTCTTAAAACACCTAGCGTAAGCATTGGCTGGTCATCATAGTGATGATACTGTGTGTTGATCGCCTAACATGTCCCTCCCACAAGGATTCAAGGCCGCTTTCCTCCATTATTAGGCCATAGACCCCTAATAAAAGACATCCAATACATGGAAGCCTCCAAGTCGTAGATAATTTTGGAAACGTCACTGCTTTTCTTCAGCTGCGACCTGAAACAATTTCCTGCGCCTTTAGAAATATGGCTGGTTCGAAGGTTACAATGCATGAACTGATTTTGTTTCCTACTTTGTTCAGAAAGCACAAGTTAATGCAGAGAAAAGTAGTGGACTATGTTTCGAAGCATCCATATTGATAAAAGGTAGCGCCATGAAATGTTATGTTGACTGGACATTCATTCTCCGTTCATGGATTAGTTGCATATAGACCACTCTACCCAGGTTGGGTTTTTACTCGCCGACAAGCCAAATAGTTTTTGAGTGGACACAGATGTCAGGTATGATGTAAAAGTCACCAATGACGTTTAATTTAGCAGTTAACTGTGTATAGTCCAGAAACTATTACGTTTTTCAGTCCAACGCGGAGATTTTTTGTTTGCATATGACTATATACATAGTTGTCTGGGCATTGAAAGTTTCGTGGCAATCCCTATCAACCTTTGTCTGTACTTCACAACGCTTGATTTCGCATTCGGCCATCTGTGCTGAAAATACTTATCTGATTTTCCCTTTCCCCCGTGATACTGCTCATTAAGTCTTGAAGTTCCCAAATGGTGAACTGACAATTCGTACACTTTCCGTCAATTATTTGCTCAGCTTGCAAAATTATCTTCGGCAGTAGCTGGCCTCCTACAGAGCCCTCCTCAGATGAGGAAAAAACGATGTAAATCACCTTTTTGTGAATACCGAGACCTCAGGTGCAAAACAAGGTCACACACGTTTAACAAACGAGCTCTTACTCCGTTTCTCCCGTCACTCATCACTCCGTTCTTCACATTTTTAAAGGAAATTCTTCTCCTTAATTTTCTAATGTTTGGCAACAGCTCGAATATCTTTCCTTCGTTCAGGGTCTTGGAAGTGACTAACGCCGAACCTCTCCCCACAAATAAAACAATTAGTTTTGAAGTCGATAAATTCTCCCTTCCTAATCCCCCCGCATTGTCGTTGTTTAGTGTCGGCGGAATAGGGAAGTCTGATTCGCGTATGATGACGAAACCGCAGCGCGAAGCTTGAAGGTCTGGTGTAAATCCTGCCTACCACTTTTTATGAACTCTAATACTTGTGTTTACCTTCAATTTTTTCGTGAAACTCCCAGCCTTTTCGCTTTAAGAGCTACTATTGTACAATTCGAGTTAGTCCTTTGATAACTTTACAGATATTCACCATCGAGGCTGGTTGTCACACAACGGACAAAAGGCATCTGGCATCATTCATATTAAAAAGATAAAAAACATCACTCATGGGTCATAATTAAAGAAATCTAAAAACTGCTTAAAACTAAAACTAAAAAATTTATTGAATCCTTAAATATAACAAGACTAAATTACCACGACTGATAACGCCGCTAAACAGAACGCCGGTTTTTATAGAAAATTTATAGGATCTCGTAAACTATTGTAACAACCTTCTAGTTAGAATATCCACAATTAAAATAACTTTTCATTCAAAACTACCAGTCTATATCCAATGATTGTACATCTCAGCACTATAAAGAAATAGTTTGTTACCACTCACCAACTTTAAAACTCTCCCTCAAATCAAAACAGGCATCGGAACACAACAACATCCCAGCCCTGACGAGGAAACTTAATATCAATCGGAAAGAAAGACGCTTCTATAAATAGCTATAGACGTGCCCACTGTTCTTGAGGCAAGAGGGTGGGGAGCGATGATTCTTATTAACTGCCCCTCACTGAAACTGCACTGTATCCAAATAGGTTGACTAGTAATTTTTTTATTATGCAAAATTACAGTCAAAACAATCGTGATATGTGATTTCCTCTTCTTTCGCATAGAAATATCATGCGGAATTATATAACCAAAATTTCCCACAAAAATCCGGTCAACTTATAATCATAGTTTTTGTATGCTGTCTGTCATTAAATTACATAACAGTGTTGATTACTAGTAGCGCAGAATGACTTATCCCTATTTGGGATCACTAGCTTTTATAAATTAAAATAGCCATCAATAGATACTCGCGGCTAACGACGTGGCGCGTGCGTCAGCCGCCGATGGCACGCGCACCGGGTATATCCACCGTCTCTTTGGCCGTACTCCCTGCCCATTAAGGTGTAGCAATAATACCCCCCCTCTTATACTTGTTTTATATTAAAATTTCCAGGAAGACATGCTCCGGATCTTTAGAGGAAATGTTTTTCATTTTTCTTGCGTTTATAAAAACACTACGGCGAGAATCGTCGTAACGATTACGCAAAATTATATACTTTACCTTAAATTCTGGAAGAATGTATTTGATTTATTGCAAAAGTGTTAAGAACCTTTCTTTTAACAATGTAACAGAAAATACAACGAGCTATAAATTATCTTAATCGGTATTAACCGTTTCAATATTAGGGCGCCTTTTAGTAAAACCTTGCAATTCCTAGACTTTGAGGGGGGTGAGGGGAAAGCACCGGGGGGATTTTTAGGGACATTTGGGAAAATGTACATCCTTTTTTGTACGAACTAGTGGTAAATATAGTTTTGCTTTGTCACTAATTTGTTCCGACGATTGGTCGTTTTTTGTGTCTTTATTGACTGGGCTATGTACAGTTGTTGAACCTCTAACGAGCTATCTCATAAAAGAGCATCCAGGAATTTCTTGGGCGCTTCTTCACCTCGAACACTTGCGGATTACATGTCAGAACCAATTGTTGTAAAATGACTTTCAGGTATTGGAGATTTCAGTAATATAACAGATAGCTGTTTCGGTTTATTGCAGTTGATAGTTTTGTTTCTTCTCGGTAGATCAGCATCAGTAACATCTAGTGGGTAGAAGAGATGAATCAAAGTCTGCCATATACTACCAAGGGTATTCTATTATTGTTGACAGACCTTTGTTAAATTCTAATTCTGGCTTCATTGGATTGAGGCAACATCCACACAACACTCTAACCTCTCCTTTCCATACTACAGAGACTTTGATGCTCTATTAACCAGCTATTCCTCTGCTGTTCGACCTCTTTTTGCAACAGATAACAACATTACATACTGTTACACAATGATCTGACATAGACACTTGTTTTGCAACCAGTTTATTGGAAAGCTTGTATGTAAACGTAGTGCACACATTCCCGACTTAGCTTTTGATAAGTAGTAAATCCGTGTGGTTCATTTCCTTTCATAGTGATAATTTGTAATGGAAATTACAATATTTGAAGATTCTGAACCAAAAACTATAGTACAGACGTTCTAGTATTTTGTTTTTTCAAAATCGATTTATATCACTTAGTGAGGTGGGATAGTCTACACCTCTAAAATTATACTTGAGTTATAACTCTTCATATCTACAGTCAGTCCTAACACTGTTATCACCTTCTATGAATTTGTTAACTATTGCATAATAAAAACATTTGTTGTCAACATTTTCCATCAGTTGATCACATGCCTTCGTGCTATGAGATCTTCTTAGGTAGAATGGTATGTAGCTGCTTCTCGGATCACTAAAGAACCATGCTTACGCACTCTAATATCTAAACCTACTACAGAGAGTAAACGCCATCCGGATCCTCTCCTTCATGTTCACTTAATTTTTAAAATTAAATTCTTCATACATACCATAATATAATTTCCTCAACAACAGTTGTTTCACTAAAAATAGATTTATACTTTGTGAAAAATCCTCGTGTGAAAGTTCATTTTCAACGTTTTGCAAAGTACTGCGTCTATTATGATTACCAAATTTATAAAGTTTAGTCTGGTTTTTGTTCATTCCTTGCAATGCTGTTATCACCAACCTGTATCCCTTTACATCAAAAACACTTTGCATGATTGGTAATGTAAAGTGTTTTAATTTTGTAATGATCTTACTGACGAACTATCCAACGCCTGTGCTAAAACTTCTCTACTTTGATGACTAGGTTCCAGGCGCATATTGTATTATAACCACTGGGTCTTTTTTTGTTCCAGTTCTTCTATAGATGTGAAAATTAATTCAGTAATTAAATAAGCAAAATTAATTCATCGTTGAACTCATTCAGCGACACAAATGGCTGCAGATACACATGTTTAGCCTGTTGAGTCTTGGGAAAGTCCAACTATACAATGATAGTTCAGTCAGCGATTGTTTATTATATATACAAGATGACGGCCACTATCAAGTAATGTACTTAACAAACCAAATCACAGAATTCAGTATTTCCCCTTCCATTTACTGTTGCGTTACTTAAGGAGTTGAAGTTTTTAAAACAGTTCAGTTTTGTTGAAAGGCTCCCCACAGAGCAATGTAATTTTGCAATCATAAGGGAGTAAAATATCCCCATATTCGTGTAATAGTGAGAGTAGAACGAGGACGAAAACTTCCCTATGGATTTCGTCGGTGTAAATCTAACGGCGACGGTTTCGGATGAATGAAGTTTTTGCCCTCAACCACCGTCAGACAGCCAGGCGACAACAACCCGTGGTCGAAACGTCGTGGAACATTGGGTCTCCAAGATCTTCAGCTTTCGTGGACCTTATGGAGCACCAAGTTCCATCATCGTCTACATCACCGCCTAATCACCCAGAACACCGACTACATCCCGTACGATTTCAATGACATTGAAAGGGGCCGATCAAACTGCTGCAGGAGGCTGTTGTATGTTAGGCAAGAGGATTTTTGTTGGAGATAGTAGCAGCGAAGATTAAGTTGTACATTATATATTTGGTAAATTAAAATTAATAAAAAAAAAAAATAAATAAATAAAACAAAAAACCTATTGTACAATTTGAAAGAAATTGTTCTGTACAAGAAGGTTTTTTTTTAAAGAACACTCACTGTACCTTGAAATCTGTGACACACCAACCTGTAACCTCTAGATCCTTTTACTTATAATCACTTCTTAATTGCGCTAAAGAATAAAGTTACAAAATAAAGTTCAAGTCATTTGTAAAGAAGCGGACAATCGAGGTTGTCAAATTATAAAAGCATTTTGTACTTACAAATGATATAAATTGACGTTTATCACTAAAAAAAAAAAAAAAAAATTAGGTGTTACATAACTAGTTATGTCAGCTAAGAAAGTCCCAAACATTCTAATAAACTGTGCAGACTACTAGGGAATTCAATGTGTTTCGTTAATTTGCCAGCTATAAAACTACACCTGTACAAACCATTAACGGTGGAACATGGAATATCTGAACATATCATACACTTCTGTATAGACTTGGACACTAGCTCTGTAAACTCACTATTAACATTTCACCAACTCCCTCCCCAGGGAACCTAGCTTAGTCTTCTAAGAAATTTTATAAGCGCAGCCAATATCTCCCCAATAATGCTAATTTGGAAACAGCAACGTCTTATTATAAGAACTCGACAATTGTTGAAGTGGGGATAGGTAACTGACCGGGTGGGAGTAATAACTGACCGCGTCTTGTAGGTCAAGGTCAAAGGTTCATTCAAACTTAGAAAAAATAAAGAAAGAAAACACTAAGTGTTTAGCATGTCAAGAGCATAAGCAAACATGCAGCTACAGAAAAGAAACAACAGAAGAAGGAAGACACATTTTCCTGAAAGAGAAAACATAGAATGATTAGTACAAATAATATGGGGAATAGGGTAAGTAGTGATAATTGTTTAAAAATAACGAATTAAAACACCCTGTCTCGCCAAGACTCCATGAGCTTGAGTCTTCACAACACCCAGTCTCGCCAAGAGACGTGAGCTTAGTAACCGCTAGGACTCTGCTGGAGGTCTTCACACCCAGTCCGCCTGAGACGTGAGCTTTGTAACAGCTATGGCTCTGCGGAGTACTTCACACCCAGTCTCGCCTGAGACTGAGTTGTGTAACAGCTAGACTCTGCTCTCCGAAGTTGATCCCATCCATTTCACCTTTTCTCGAAACAATTCAAAGTAGAAGGCAATAAAAACATTGAGCCGGATTTGCAGTGCCGTAGCTCGAATGTTAATAGGGAAAAGATATATAGACCGGTTTGCAGTGCCGTACTCAAATATCTAATGGAAGTAAAACATTGAGTCCAGTTGGAGCAGTGCCTAATTCATATGTTTTGAAGGTAAAGGATCTTATTAAAAGGTAAAGCCGGTTTGCAGTGCCGTACTCCAATATCCAAGGAAGAGGAGGACTTTGTTTATTTTGTGAAGTCATCTCTTCGAAGTGGAATACCACAACATGAAGCGCTGCTTCTCTTTTATAGGATATAAAAGTGGTGGGTGATGTATTCTCAAGGTCAACCTTCAGATAATAAAAAATGTAACATTCTACACTCTGTAGAATGTTACATTTTTGTTAGGGTCGCTTGAAAAAGTGCCAATTTGTGGCAAACCCAAAGTAAACTAACAATTAGTACCCTGTGGGGCTTGCTTTTCCACTCTGCTTGCATGCCCACCTAAGTTGCGGATGAGGTAGTGGCGGCTACTTGGTCGTATCAGGGATGTATCATGCCAAGAGGTAGGAGCAAAGTGTAATAAACAAACGCATCACCATCCAATCTTTACGCCTATACGCGGTCAACCATCCGAACCGAAGAAGAATCGCTTGCCTCTTCTTCAATCGGTTTATCCGCACTATCGAACAGTGGCCCTCGGAAGTGGTGGAAGGAGTCCAATGCGACGGATGCGAGGTTTCTTTTGTTGGTGTTTTGAACAAAATACCGAACAAATTGTTGCACTTGCTCCGCCGCAATTTTTTCCCCCTTTCTTATGGCCCTTTCAGGAAGAGTACAGAGTCAAGGATTTTCTTGATGGTGTACAGATTTACGGAGTAGGTTTTGAAGGCTGAGAATTTCTGGTAATGGCGCTAGGGTCTTGGGCACGCGTAGAGGGCTTCGTGAACTGAAAGCGCTGGGTGGAGTTAGCAGTCCTTGGCCAGCGTAGAAGGCTTCGCCACCGTTGGAAGGCATCGTGGGTGGTTGTATGCATCTTCATGGGGAGATTGATGGTAGAGATCAGTTTCCCGGTGGTGGTGCCGTCACATCTATGGCAATTCCAAACTCTCGGGGAAGACCGCCAGAATGTCTTCACGCAAAGCCAGTTCCAGAATAGATGATCTTTCAGACGGGTTGCAGGGATCTTGGCTGGCCTTGTAGCTTTCCTCGTCACGTATCATTGTATAAGTATATAGTGTAAGTAGTAAGAAGTGTATTCTAGCTCTGGCAGCTGAAGGAATGAATTGTTTAGGAACACACCCCTTTTAAAGTCAGAGAACAGCAGATGCCAAAAGCGCGGGAAACCAAATATCCTCTTTTGTAAATCAGCCTTTTTCAAGGCCCCCCCCCACCGTTTATTATTTAGTTGTACGGTACCAACAACAGTTTTCAGACTGACGCGCTAAATAACATAATTTACTCAAGTCATAGCCGGGTTTTGTACAACGGCCTTTTTCAAGACCATACGTTTATTTAGTTTCACCTTCTCTGTTACGGTAACTAGCGACGGTTTCGGACTTAAAACTTATTTCACCCAAGTCTGCTAACTCTTCACCGCCGCAGCAAAATATTTCCCCCCGCGAACCACAGCGCAAAACTCAAGTCAGCTACGTTTGCTGAATAGTTACCGGGTCAAAAGGTCAAGGATCATTTAAAATGTCCACTGTGGGTTAAACTCCAGACGGGAGAGAAGTTACCTCCAGTCAGGCTTCTCCTCTCGGGCCAGGATCAAGCACTTTCGGACAACCGACAGCGTTGACCTGTATGCAGCGAGCTTCTCGCCCCGGGTTCTCTCCAGAACCGCGGCTTGTGGCTCAGGAGCGCTCTATAGAGTCGTGCCGACTGGGCACTGGCCGAGATGCAGTCAGGCCGAGGCCTGAGCAACCGTCTGCGAGGCTAGGCGCTAGCGCAAGCCCCTATGCTGCCGATCTTCTCGCTCGTCTCAGGCCTAGACGCGAGCTTGTTGTTCGCTCGAAGCATGGCTGGTTTCTTCAATTGTGCCACCGTCACCCTTTGTCCCCGCAGGTCGGAGGCTGTTCTCCTATCGCAAGGCTTCCTTCACATCCAAATAATACGGTCAGTGCCACTAGGGCACTGTGCCGAGGAATGGGCCGAAGCCCGAACATCCTCGCGGGCCTGGCGCAAGCGCCAAGCCCTATGCTGCGATCGGTTCTCGCTCGGTCTCATTGCCTCAGACGCGAGCTTGTAGTTCACCACCACGCAAGCTGCGGTCTTCTCGCCTGGTTCTCATTCAGAGGACCTTGCGGGCTTAGTGTGCCATGAAAAAGGTCAGTTTTTCAACCAGCGCGACTGGGACACTGGGTGAGGAGTGCAGGCCGAAGCCCGACATGCCCCTCGCAAGGCTGGTGCATAGCACCAAGCCTCTAGCAAGCGCCCGGGTTCTCTCCAGAGGATCAGCGGGCGTTGTGGCTCAGAAGCGCTTGATAAATGTTCAGTGCCTGACTGGGGCACTGGGCCCGGAGCAGTCAGACCGAAGCCTGACAGACCTCGCGAGGCCATGCGCTAAGCGCCAGAGCCCCTATGCTGTGATCTTCTCGCTCGGTCCACAGCCGAGACGCGAGCTTGAGTTCAACCGCCACTCTGGGTTCTTCATCTGCCGCAGACTCTCTTCCACTCCAGCCAGAGTAGATCCCGAGCTGGGCCCGCAAGGGCGTCGAATACAAACTGAAAACGTTTTGGGTTGCTTATTAGGACACAGTAGCAAAATAACGCTCTCACTGATTGGGTTCTATTAGTGGACGCCCTTATTACGAACCAATGGCGTTTGCTCCATGGGTCTCGTCGGGTTACCAAAACAAGTCATTGTTTTGAACTATATATCACATTCTGCTCCGACTTCGTTGGATTTCGGACCACCTGCTGAAGACATCGGAGAACATCTGTGGACTTCTCGACGCCTCCGAACCAGTTCGGAACCGCCTTCCCAGTGATTCGGATGCGCCGCCCAAGTTCGCTTGCGACTGCCTTCCTGCTCGCTTGGCCAGCCAGCCAGCCCGCCTGCATGCCTGCCACCTGCCGCCTGCCTGCCTGCGAACCATTCGGAGAACTTCAAGTCTACCGCTCGTGGTGTATGCCACGGTGTTACTCACTGTTAGTGGAGAGCAGGTAAGTTTTGGTGATTCCGTGAGGGTGTTTTCGTCGCACTCCTCGGACCCACCACCTGGGAAGCAGATAGCCGGGTGAGGACCACTAGCCGCACAGGTCCTCTTCTTGCCCCATAACCTTGGTGGCAATAGCGTCGGCTAGGGAATACCTTTTCCTTCCTTATTAGTGGCGCCGACTGCTGTCCCTTTCGTGTAACAGTGTAACTACTGTTTTTTCGTTAATTCACGTATTACTCACAGCAAGGCCGCTTCTTACCATCTTTGATAGGTTTTACCATCCCCGTTAGGCTTCCTCTGCCCTGCCCAGTCCTCGCCCACGCTTTCTGGCCCCATCCCTCGGATGGGGAAGAAGCCGGTCCCTTCGGGGACCAAACCTCCTCCCACCGGCCTACCGCCACCCAAGACCACCTCCAAATCAACCATCTCCCGGCCCTAACACGGTCGAAATCCGGCACACTGCCTCCTCCCAACTACCTCACGTACACACGTACCCCTAGTTGGTTAATTGACGTGCAATGGTGAACCACCCACCCACCCACAGACATGCAGTGTAGTGACCCACCCGCCCACCCATAGACGTGCAGTGGTAGTGACCCACAGACCCACCAATAGACGTGCAGTGGTAGTGACCCACCCGCCCACCATAGACGTGCAGTGGTAGTGACCCATCCTCCCACCCATAGACGTGCAGTGGTAATATTATCCAATGAGGGTCAAAAAATAGTGGCTGAACTCAATACCCACAGTATGAAACACACCCGCCCAACCATACATGTACAGTGGCATTGACCCACCCGGCGGTATTGGACCCACCCGCCCGCCCATACATTTACGGTGGCAATTGAACCACCCACCCCGCCCATACACGTACGGATGGCATTGACCCACCCACACCGCCCATAACACGTACGGTTGCATTCTATATATCACTGTTTTGAAATAGATAAGTCCCATCAGGGTGAAGGAATCCATCAACCGGGTATCCAAGTCCGCATTCGACTTGCGGGACTATCTTCCATTTGGTTGGCCCGAACCTACCCTCCTCCATTCCGCTACCCACCCGTCATGAACCCGCACCTCACTAAGCCCCGTTCGGCCCTAAGGGTCTGCCACATCAATCTGCGCTCCTTTTTCTGTAGACGCACTGCCCTCAGGGAAGGCGTGACAGATTACCAGCCAGATATTTTTACCTTCAACGAAACGTTCCTAGCCCCCACATCCGCAGCTTACCTCCCCGGGTACTCTTTCATCAGGATGAGACCAAGCCCGAAAGAGTGGTTGATTGGCCATTGCTTTCCGAAACTGTCTGGATGTTGCCCAGGTCCCACTCCCTAACGACCCTAGAATTGCCCTCCTTGGTTAGGGTGAACCTCCCCAATCAGCCCACCATCCACCTTGTAACCCTCCATACCTCCCCTTTCCTACCGGAACATGCTGACCTCCTGGCACAGCTCCGACAGTCTCACGACGTCCTCCTTGTTTTGGCAGATCTGAACTGCCACCACACGACTCTAGGTGACAGACATACCACCCAGAGGGCAGAAACGTAGTAGCGCTCATCAACGCTACAGGACTATGCCACCTACCAAACCCCTACACACGCTTCCCCAACCATGAGGCTGAACTACCTACTTCCCCAGACAAAACTTCTAATGACCCCCGTCCATCCGCCTCTAAGGTGATGAACGTATTCACAGGCTACGACATCGGCTCAGACCACGTTCCCCTCTTTCTCGATTCCAAGATCAAACACGTCCCGTATGCCCAGGAAATTCCACACCTCCCCCGAAGACCATAACCGACTACAAGAACGCCAACTGGGCAGCGTTCGCCCAATCCATAGATGGGCCTTGCCATCACACCCCCCCAATCCCCGACCAGATAGACGCACTAGCTGACTCCCTTACCGCCACCATCATCAGGGCCAAAGGGATTCGGTCCCCTCTAAGTTAGTCACACACACCCCGTACCGTTTCCACCAGATATCTTGCACTTATCAAATAAAAGAGGCGAGTCAGGGCGCCCTACTCCTCAGAGATCCCGGATCCGCTTACTTGCAAGGGTCTTATAGGGCGCTTGTCCAGAGGGTCAAGACTTCGGTCGCGGCCTTCAAGGAGTGTCAGGCTCCGTAAGATTTGTGGACAAGGCGGATCAGGACTTTTCTCTTCCGCCCTACGGAACTTCTGGCGACTGGTCAGGTCCCACAACACCCCCTTCAACCCTCCAGTCTCGCTAACGGTGAACGGTGCCCCCGTGGCAGACCCCGAAGGAAGAGCTGAGGCTTTCCGAGCTTCCTTGTCCGCTTATCCACTCGATACCCCACCACCCATACTTTCGACGCTGCCCACTTCAACCGCACCATGCCTCCATTGCCTAGAACTGCGACCTTTTTACCCCCTTCCAGGTACCTCCTGCAGGTCTCCCCGACCATCCACTGACCGCCCCCATCACATATCTAAATGTTGCCGCCAGGCTTAGGACCCTTAAAAACACCGCCCCCGGTCCTGAGGGCATCTCCAACTTCCTGGTGAAAAAGGCCCCAGTTTTCGCTGATTAGGGCTCTATCGATCCCTCTTCTCATCCATCCTCCTCTTAGGCTACCACCCAAAATCCTGGAAGCTAGCCCATGTTATTCTACTGCCAAAACCACAGAAAACCCCCTAGGAATCCAGACAACTACCGTCCTATCAGCCTCACGGCGTCCCTCTCGAAGCTCTTCGAGAAGGTCCTCATTGCTCCACTCCACACTCACCTTAACGACCTTAACCTGCTCCCGAAATCCCAGACTGGCTTCCGCCTGGCATCAACATGTATGACCAAATCGTAAAGGTAGTATCCTGTATTCAGCGAAACTCCTACAATCTACACCTACCATCATGGCCCGTATGGATGTCCACAAAGCATTCGACACCGTCTGGCACAACGGCCTCAGAGCCAAACTCCTACAACTCCAACTGCCCCCTTCCATCATCAAGTGGATATCCAGCTTCCTCGATGGTAGGTCAGCCCAAGTCAGAGTAAAGGACGCCCTTTCTCGACCATTCCAGCTGTTAGCAGGGGTTCCCCAGGGATCAGCTATCAGCCCACTCCCTTTATATCTTGTAATGTGCGAGATCTCCCTTCACCCGCTCTCAGGAACCCCGCCGACACCACCACCGGTCTCACACAGTTCGCAGATGACACGGCCTTCTGGTGCGCCTCCCGTATCCCCGAAACACTACGTCGACGACTTACCAAGGACCCTCAATGATTACCTCACATACTGCTCAAAATGGCGCATCAGGATTAACACTTCGAAAACCCAGCTCTGCTATTTTAACTACAATGGCAGAAAGTTCTTACACAACCAGGAAAACCCCTATCACCCTCCAAGGCAACAGACTTACACTGACCAAAAACCTGCAAATACCTGGGTGTTACCTTAGATTCCAAACTGTCCTTCATTCCCCACTACCAACGAGCCAAGAAGACCACCACAACCCATTTCCGCGCCCTCCGCATCCTCAACAACCGACACCAGGGGTGCTCTGCCAGGACCCTCTCCTCTCTCTACACCCACCGTCATCCACCCCGTACTCACGTTTGCCCATCCCAGTGCTCACCACCATCCCTCACAATCACCTCCTCCAACTTTGAAAAAACCGAGCGACGCGCCATGCGCTTAGCATACCATCTTGACCGAAATCACAGCTCCCGAGACCTCTACACCATGTTCCATATCCCCACCCTGCGTGAGTTCCTCAACCAATTTGAACCAGACCTACCTCGCCAAAGCCGCTGACTCCGCCATACTGGCAGAGTACTTCACTCCACCGTACACCACCAGTCAATATTTCACCATGCATCATCTGATCCACGACCGTTTTTAAACCACCTCTTCCAGAAACCACATCCATTAGCCAGTCTTCCCATAACCTACTACTGACGTTGACCTAAACGACATCCCCCTCACTGTTATTCCATAATCATCATCGACTTCTCTCATCAGTCTGAAGACTTAAGGGCTTCGGTCGAGGTCTAACTCCCAGACGGGTCCCAGCGCGGGTCTCGGTGGGAGTGTTAAGCCTTGCCGGCGGTTTTGCATTCTCGCTTAGCCCCGTGTTGAGTCCTCCGAGGAGGCAGACCAAAACGGCCTTTTTCAAGGCCACAATTTCATTCGTTTCATTATATTCGAAAAACGGCCTTTTTCTAGACCACTATTCCGTTACATTCGTCTACAGCCATTTCTTTATATCGCTTACATCCAAGCCACTCAGACTGGCGTACGTACAGCGAAGGAGCGGGGCTTCGCCCTTCTCTCAACAAACTCACGATGGGTGGCTAGAGCGGATACCAGCGGCGCACCCAGGCAAGCCAGGCGAAGAAGACTTTAAGCCTCGGTCGAGCTTCACGACGGGTCCAGCGCGGGTCTCGGCGAGTGGTAAAACCTTGCTGCCGGCTTTGCTCTCAGGATTACAAAACAACGGGCTGTAACATTGGAAAACTTGGAACACTTTGATTGGTTAAGTTAATGAAAAAGGTTAAATCTAATACGCTACTCAAATAATTTACAAAATTTTTCTTTATCTGATCTAAAATTTTCAAACGTGTTTGCAAGTTAGTTAATAATAATATCGAAAAATATCACGACGATAAATGTTGTTGGAAATTTTATGTAGACAAAAAAAAAAACAAAAGGTCCCGTATGTAGGTCAAGTGGATTAACTGCTATATTTATACTCCGATTTACATACAATAAACGGCATTCGACTCGATTAATCATAACGCTACAAAATAAGCCCCTCACAACTTACTCTACTTTAAATTTTTGGGTACTCCTACTTAGTATCGCGTAAGTAGGGTCACTGACCTCTACTACTATATTTTAATTCCGATTTTTATGCAATAAACGGTATTCGACTTGTTTTAATCAAATACTAAAAATCATAAACACGCTGTTTGCCGGATGCTAACCTCCACTCCTCTTACAGTCATTAAAAAGGCGTGAGTAGTACTCACTCACATCATTGACACACTTCTTGTTGACTACAATGGGTGCTCCTCCAACCTGGCGTTGCTGCAATCGTTGTGAACAGAGAGATGTATGATATTGAAGATCGAGACCTAGTTTTTGACGAGATTTTGGGCTCTGAAATGCAAGTACCAAGATAGAATGCGTATTACATACACTGAAGTGGAGTATGATAGCGACGATGTAGTGTGGAAGATGGGTTCAGCTTAGCCGATGTCTGGTATCGTACAGCATGGCGGATGACCCATTCTAGAACTGTCTATGTGCAAGCAGTAATATCTCCGTAAAACCGCCAAACCCCCCCCCCCCCTTAGGAAAACGTTGTCAAATTACATTTACAGTATGTAATTTGACAACGATTTCCGCTAATTACTTGTATGACCTTGACCTTGAACACTATATATAGAGGCATGCGCTAACTAACGGACAGTTTGAGTCAGCACCCCAGAAGTAACACACACAAACATAGAAAATGAATACAGATATGGTAATGATTATGTTTGAACTTAAATGTTCACAACCTAAGTGGAGTCTGGAGTCTGCACAAATCTTTTTTCGTATGATGCAAATTGCGCAGAGTTGAAAATTTGAAATTTAATTTAAAGGCAACACAAATAACCGCGTGGAAGATTTGGTACTCATTTTATTGAAATGTATGTGGGTGAATCCTAATACAAGAGTAGGCCCCGATTGTTGTACTATACAATGTTATAAAACATTATATACACGAGTTTACTCAATTATTTAAAATAATAGAAACCTAACGAGTGCGGAGAAGAAACATACAACAGACTCATGGAGAAGATAAATAACACTTAACTTTAGTTTTAAGTAGTATAAAGAATTCATTCCTCCCCACCACCTTTACATAAACCCCCACCCCCAAAGTAGGCTATATATGTGGGTTTATACATCTACAACTAGGCAACTCTGATTTGAAATCTCAAGCAAAGAGGTTAACATAGGCTAAGAAAAAGATAAACACCAATTTGAAAGTAGTTATGTTTGAACTGAGATGTTTAAAACAAAAGTGGATAATCAATTGACGAAGAGAAACTATCAGAAATTGGTCAAATAGCTGACAAAGTGGAGGGAACTGGACGTTACATGATTTTGCCATTGCCATGAACTTAAAACTTTATGAAGGAAAAGTTTATTAGGCTTTTTGAAAGCTTGCATTGGAAATTCTGTGAAGAGCGACACCTACAAGAGATTGCTTGATAGACTGCACGGGGAAGGATCGCTACATATTATCGGAGATTAGACCTCACAGAAGAAACAGAGATAAACTGAACGAGAGTAGTAAACACTGCGGTTTAGTTTTTAAGATTTACCTTTTGTAACATATTTATTTGTAAATAAAGTTAGAAAAAATAAAAAAAGAAAGAAAAAACTTCTTGCACAGAACAATTTCTGGAAGTATGAAAATCGTTCTGTGCATAGAAGTAATTTTTTAAAAACACTCCTCGTGACCTTGAAAATTTGTGACGTAATACTAAGTGTCGGAGCTGACGTCATCACCGGAAGTGGGGGTAAGATAAGAAGCTTAGAGTATAAGGCTGTGACGTCGTGCTGCGCCATACATGCGTCCACCCTTATCTTATCACAATTCTTTCTTATCTCATTCCTTATCCCATTACCATATGAAAATAAAAAACCCCACTTCCTAACCAGTGAGGAAAAAAATAAAACCATATTTGAGGATTTGTCGGAGCCAAAAAACTTCTGAAACGCTGCCTCATGGGAAAACCCCAAAACCCAAACGGGTTTTAATAGCGTTTATGGCAAAGGCCCCAAAAGACTTTTTTTTGTGGGCATTAAAACTTCAAACTTGGAAAGTTACTGACTCTGAAATTTTCTTTCAATGATGGTTCAATGCTGGCTAATGTTTTGGAGCGCTGGGAATCCCCCCAGGAAAGTTATGATTGAAGGGGGTTTCCAAATCGCCCAAAAACCCGGGTAAAAAAACTGACAGAGAGTGCAGGAGGAAAATAAAAAAAAAAGAGTCAGAAAAAAGACTAAAAAAAGGAAACTAGAAAAACAGTGGACTGTGTGGATACTTCCCGGAGGTTTTAAATGCTATCAGTAATAGTGTTCGTGTTAAGTTCAATTTCCCGAAAGTTTAGTTTTTTAGAGTTTAGGTACCGTTTCCAAAGCAACTATTAGGAATAGAGACTTGAAATTTTCACCAGTTGTTCATGGCAGTTTTGGTGAGTAGAATGATGCAAACTATGTAATATTATCTTCAATTTTAAACTGTGTAAATATTTTTATTTTAAGTTATACATGATATAAAATAATCAACCATAAATTTTAAATACTTTTATTTTTTTATGACTTGCTATAAATTAACTATACTGCATGGTTTTACTTGCTAACTTGTATAAAAAGCACCAAAAAAAATTCAGATGAATATCTCAAATATTTTTCGAGAGGATATTGGTACCCGGATAGTAGGGCTTTGTTTCCCCATATAATTAACATCAGAGCCTAACTCACAGCGTGCTCCCCTTAATGGCTATTGCCACCGTCTTGGACCCAAGATTCAAAAAGAAGTGTATTTTTCTGGAGCAGCCTTTGCGGAAGACCATCTCTGCTGTCTTCCAGCCGAGAGTTTGGATTGCATAGATGTGACGGCACCACCACCGGACCTGATCTCTCCAATCCAATCTCCCATGAAGATCTGCTACAACCACACACGATGCCTTCCACGGTGGCAAAGCCTTCTACGCTGGCCAAGACGCTAACATCACCCCCAGCGCTCTACAGTTGCGAAGCCCTCTACGGTGCCAAGACTCCCATCACCCCAGCGCCCTTCCCCAGAGATTCTCCTCAGCCTTCAAAACCTCCGTAAATCCTGTAACACATCCAGAACTCCTTGCTCCTATACTTTCCTGAAAGGGCCAAAGAAATGGGGAAAAATTGTGGCGGAGCAAGTGCAATTTGTTCAGTGTTTTGTTCAAAACGCCAACCAAAGAAACCTCGCTCCGTCGCATTGACTCCTTCCACCACTTCCAGAGCCCTGTACGAAGTTGCTGATAAACCGATTGAAGAGAGGCAAGCGATACTTCTTCGTTCGGATGGTTGACCGCTATAAGGGTAAGATTGAAGGTTTGATGGCGTTCATTACACATTGCTCCTACCTCTTGGCATGGAACACCCTGAACGACCAAGTAGCCGCCACTACCTCATCCGCAACTTGGATGGGCACGCAGAGTGGAAGGCAAGGCCCCAAAGTGGTACTACTTGTTAGTTTACTTTGGGGTTTGCCCACAAATGGGCCTTTTTCAAGGCCTAAAAAAAAATGTAACAATTCTACAAGAATGTTACAATTTTTATATCTGAAGGGTTGACCTTGAAATACATCCCCACCACTTTCTATCCTATAAAAAGCGAGCAGCGCTTCAGCTTGTGGTATCCACTTCGAGAGCTGACTTCACACAAGAAACAAGTCCTCTCTTCCTTGGATATTGGAGGTACGGCACTGCAAACCGGCTCTATATCCTTTACCTTCAAAACATCTGAATACGGCACTGCAACTGGTTCAATGTTTTACTTCCTTAGATATTTGAGTACGGCACTGCCAAACCGGCTCTATATATCTTTCCCCTTAAACATTCGAGTACGGCACTGCAAACCGGCTCAATGTTTTTCTCTTTCCTTTCTACCTTAACTTGTTTCGAGAAAAGTGAATGGGGGATCAAATTCGGAGCAGAGTCTAGCTGTTACAAACTCACGTCTCAGGCGAGACTGGGTGGTGAAGACCTCCAGCAGAGCCCTAGCTGTTACAAGCTCACGTCTCAGGCGAGACTGGGTGTGAAGACCTCCAGCAGAGTCCTAGCTGTTAAAGCTCACGTCCTCTGGCAAGACTGGGTGTGAAGACCTCAAGCTCAACGTCTCTGGCGAGACAGGGCGTTTAATTCATATTATTAAAATAATCTACTTACCCTATTACCAATATTATTTGTACTAATCATATATGTTTCTCTTTCAGGAAAAATTTTGTCTTCCTTCTTCCTGTTGTGTCTTTTTCTGTAGCTGCATGTTTTTCCTCTTCTTCCTGTTCTGTCTTTTTCTGCAGCTGCATGTTTGCTTATGCTTTGAATTGCTAAACACTAGTGTTTACTTCTTTTTTTTTCTAAAGTTTGGAATGACCCTTGACCCTTTAGTTTAGAATGACCTTGACCTTTGACCTACAAGAGCGGTCAGTTATTACCCCACCCGGTCAGTTACTACCCCCACTTCAACAATTGTACTATTTAAGGACGTTGCTCGTGTCCGAATTAGCATTATTGGGGAGATATGGCTACGCTTATAAATTCCTTAGAAGAAAAGCTAGGTTCAGGGAGGAGTTGGTGAAATGTAATAGAGAGTTTATAGAGCTATTGTCCAAGTATACAGAAGTGTATGATATGGTCAAATATTCCATGTTCCACCGTAAATGGTGTACAGTGTAGTTATAGCAGCAAATTAACGAAAACATTGCTTCCCATGTGGGTCTGTACAGTATACTAGAATGTTTGAACTTTCTAGCTGACATAACAATTTATGTAAAACCCTAAATTGTTTTTTTTTTATTTATTTATTTATTTTTTTTGTTTAGGAAAACGTCAAATTATAATCATTTGTAGTACAATTAGTTGTTTTATAATTTGACAACGATTTCCGCTTCTTTCAAATGAGCCTTGAAACTTTATTTTTTACTTTATTCTTCAGCGCAATTAAGAAGTGTTATAAGCGGCGTTCAGTAGGCATAAATCTTTTAAAAAAATTGAAAAATTTTTTTTATTACATTTTTTGTATTGCTGTATGTTTTAGTTTTATTTTAAGATCACTCCCAAAGAGTAATAGACAAGTAAAACCGATCCTATGTGATTTTTTATATGCCAATGTCATGACTTATGCGTTTGTCTGGCGTGGAAGCCCAAGCACTATTTCACATACATATGTATATTGAATTGTGAATGAAGTTTCTGTGAGTTTTAGATGGTCTTTGAATTTTTGTCTTCTTGACATGTTTGTGTAGCATCTGACTTTCATCAACAACCTGTTTTGAGTTTAGTCATATGTTTTCAAATTCTTCTCATATAGTCAAATGTTTACACTGAGTGTTTAGTTTGTTTACAAGTGATTGTGGTATAGTTTTTGATTATAAAACACATACAAAAATGACAAAACCGAAAGGAATATTCAAGAAGAGGAGAAATGTAGGTGTGGCAAAGTGTAAGTCTTCGATAGAAAATAACAAAACCACTAGGCCTAATTCAATTTGTAGGCCTAACTGAGGAACCCAAATTAGATGGGGCCAAGTGCTAGTTCTTCATAAATGAAGATTGGAGATTAGGAAATTCAAGTGTACAGTTGAGGTACAATTCAAAGAATAATTTATGACATAGTAGACATTGAATCATTTTATGAGTGCACTGTTGATCATTAGTGCTTGTAGGTTATGTGGCAGTGCACTAACCCTACAAGTGAAATCACTTAGCGGATTAGCAACAAACTTTCAGTTCAACTGTACAAATTGTGAATTAGAATCTAATTACAATAATCTGAACAAACAAAAGAATCACATTTATTTGAAATTAATACTAGGCTAGTATATGCTTTACGCACAATTGGGAAAGGCCAAACTTCAGCAAAAGTACTTTGTGCTATCCTCAACCTGCCGAAACCACCTTCAAAATTCGTTTCATAAAATAATCTACTGGGAAAGGTCACTGAAAACTGTATGCAAAGTCTGTTATGAAGGAAGCTGGTAGAGAAGGCAGTACAGGAAAATGATTTTAGTAGAGATCTTAGAGTAGCTGTTGATGGTACGTGCAGAAGATGGGGCCCACACCTCCAAATAACGGTGTTGTTACTGTAACAAGCGTCGATACTGGCTGTGTACTAGATGTGGCTGTCATTAAGCAAGTTCTGTACTTGTAGAAATAAACTAAAAGGTGAACATGATTGTAATGGTAAGGCAAATTTCATAGGTAATAGTGGAGCAATGGAAGCTTTATGGACAAGAACAAATTTTCATAGATCTGAGTCAGAATATGATGTACGATATAGGTATTACTTAGGAGATGGTGACTCCAGTGCATTTAGCTCGGTTGGTCCAGAGCAAACCATATGGTGACCAATATGTGATAGAAAAAATGGACTGTTGTGGCCACATACAAGCGTTTATGGGCACTTCGGTCAGGAAACTAAAATTAAAATTAGGAAAAACCGTACTATCAGATGGAAAAAACTATTGGTGGGAAAAATCGATAGAACCGGACGAACGCATCTTTGCCATTCAAAAATATTATAGTTTGGCTATCAGGAGGGAATTCTGGAAACTTAGATAGTATGAAGAAAAGGCAGTCGATGGGCTGATTATTTTCATCTTTTATCCACAATATGAAATTCCCCAGCACGGACTTTGTGAGAAAGGCGAGCATAGTTGGTGATGCAAATACCAGCGAGCGCTTAGCCAAAAATGAAAACCTGATAATCATAACCCAGCTCTTGCATATACCTGACTGAAGCTATTATGTGGGAGATCAAGCCTATTTTTATTAAGGATCTGGCAGATCCTAATCTGCTAAAGAAGTGGCCTACATGGCAAAATCACAGAATCCCAATAAATCTGTGAATGGTGTATTTGGTCGCGCCTTCCAAAGACTGTGTTTGTGAACCTCGAAGTACTAAAATTAGGTGTCTATGATGCCTATTAAGTTTTAATAAAGGCAATGAGACAAGGTGTTTATTATTGAAAGAATTAGGAATGACTGTTAGTGAAAATACAGCATCAGTAATGTGTGATCTAGACAAGTTACGTGTGCAACGGGGCGAGCGTATGGTATCTAAACTCTTGAAAAAAACCAGACAACATAGAGAGAGTGCTAAAAGGAAGTTAGAAGAGGCATTTTCAAGATGATGAAAGACCCAGACCAGCCATCCAATGGTGCTCGGGAATGCGCTAAGGTACATTTATTCAGGTATTTACCCTAATAAATAAATGTTTTTTGCGATTATCCGAAAATCTTAATTTTTCATATAAATGACCCCTTATCTCAAAAACTACAAAAGATATGGTCTTACAATTTTTACCACATACTTTTGGGGTTGTAATACAAATTTAGACACAGTATCTCTTTAATTAGTGTCTTATTTTTTTTACATATTAAAAATGCTTTAAAAATTTAATTTTTTTTGTAAAACTAATTTTTAATAATTGTAAATATATTATACATATATATATATATTATATATATATACTTATATATATATAATATATAGTATAAAAATAAATAAAAAAGCTCATGTTAATTTGTTAATCACAATACATATATGGTGTGTGCAGAAATTCATAGAGATATCTTAAGTAGTTTCCATGAAAACAGGTCATCATTTTGTAATTTAAACATAGGTCCTAATAGGCCCTTACCGAATTCCCCATACTATTTGTACTAATCATATATGTTTTCTCTTTCAGGAAAAATTTTGTCTTCCTTCTTCCTGTTGTGTCTTTTTCTGTAGCTGCATGTTTTCTCTTCTTCTTGTTCTGCTGTCTTTTTCTGTAGCTGCCATGTTTGCTTATGCTTTGAATGCTAAACACTAGTGTTTCTTTCTTTTTTTTTCTAAGTTTGAAATGACCTTGACCTTTGACCTACAAGAGCGGTCAGTTATTACCCCCACCCGGTCAGTTATACACCCCCAACTTCAACAATTGTCAGTACTAATATAAGGACGTTGCTGTGTCCAAATTAGCATTATTGGGGAGATATGGCTGCGCTTATAATTCTTAGAAGAAAAGCTAGGTCCAGGGAGGAGTTGGTAAAATGTAATAGAGAGTTTACAGAGCTATTGTCCAAGTATACAGAAGTGTATGCTATGGTCGAATATTCATGTTCCACCGTAAATGGTGTACAGTGTAGTTATAGCAGCAAATTAACGAAAACATTGCTTCCCATGTGGTCTGTACAGTATACTAGAATGTGTTGACTTTCTAGCTGACATAACAATTTATGAAACACCTTAATTTTTTTTTTTTTAAGGAAAACGTCAAATTATAATCATTTGTTAGTACAAATGTTTTATAATTTGACAACGATTTCCGCTTCTTTCAAAATGACCTTGAACTTTATTTTTTAACTTTATTCTTCAGAGTATACGGAAGTGAATGCTATGGTCGAATATTCATTTTCCACCGTAAATGGTGTACAGTGTAGTTATAGCAGCAAATTAACGAAAACATTGCTTCCCATGTGGTCTGTAAAGTATACTAGAATGTTTGACTTTCTAGCTGACTAGTGTTCTGGGTGATGTAGGCGGTGATGTAGACGATGATGGTCTTGGTGCTCCAAAGGTCCACGAAGTTGTTGAACTTGGAGACCCAATGTTCCACGACGTTTCGACCACGGGTGTTGTCGCCTGGGCTGTCTGAGGTGGTTGTGGGCAAACACCTTCATCCGAAACGACGTCGTTGATTTCACCGACGAAATCCATAGGGAAGTCGTCGTCCTCGTCTACTTCACTATTCACAATATGGGGGAATATTTCTCCCTTTGTTGCAAAATACATTGTCTGTGGGAGCAATTTCAACAAAATGAACTGTTTTAAAACTTCAACTACCTTAAGTAACGCAACAGTAAATGGAAGGGAAAATACTGAATTCTGTGATTGGTTTGTTAAGAATACATTACTTGATAGTGACGTCATCATGTATATAAAAATAACAATCGCTGACTGAATATCATTGTTTGGTTGGACTTTCCAAGACTCAACAGCTAAACATGTGTATCTGCAGCATTTGTCGTCAAGAGTTCAACGATGAAATACTTTTGCTTATTCATTATGAATTATTTCACACTTTAGAAGAACGAGAAGAAAGAAGACCCAGTGTTATACAATATGCGCTAGCAACTAGTCCTCAAAGTAGAAGTTTCTAGCACAGGCGTTGGATAGATCGTCAGTAAGACATTACAAAATTAAAAACAACTTTACATATACAATCTGCAAGAGTTTTTGAGTAAAGGGAAACAGTTGGTGATAACAACATTGAAGGAATGAACAAAAAAAGACTAAACTTTATAAAATTTGGAATAATACTAGACGCAGTATTTACAAACGTTGAAAATGAACTTTCACCACGAGGATTTATCACAAAGAATAAATCTATTTTAGTGACAACATGATGTTGAGGAAATTATGAAGAATTCATTTTAAAATTAAGTGAACATGAAGGGAAGAGGATCCGGATGGAGTTTACTCTCTGTAGTAGGTTTAGATATTAGAGTGCATAAGCATGGTTATGGTGATCGAGGAAGCAGCTACATACCATTACCTAAGAAGATCTCAAGCACGAAGGCATGTATCAATGTGCAAAATGTTGACAACAAATGTTTTTACTATGCAATGTTAACAAAATTCATAGAAGGTGATAACAGTGTTAGACCCTGGACTGTAGATATGAAGAGTTAAAAACACAAGTATAATTTTAGAAGGTGTAGACTATCCCACCTCACTAAGTGATATAAAACGATTTGAAAAACAAAATCCTAGAACGTCTGTACATGTTTTTGGTTTAGACTCTTCAAATAATGTATTTCCATTACAATCATCACCTATTGAAAAGAAATGACACACCGGATTTACTACTATCAATAGCGAGGGTAATGTGTCGCACTACGTTTACATACAAGATTTCAATAAACTGGTTGACAAAAAAGTGTCTAAGTCAGATCATGTGTAACAGTAGGTTAAACGTTTGTTTCTGTTGCAAAAGAGGATCGACAGGAGGAAATAGCGCGAGTTAATAGAGCATCAACGTCTCTGTAGTATGAAAGATGAGGTCAGTGTGTGTTTGCCCATCCAATGAACGCCAGAATAGAATTTAACAAAGGTCTAGTCAACAATATAGAATACCCTGTGGTTGTATATGCAGACTTTGAATTCTCTCTTCTACCACTAGATGTTACTGATGCTGATCCTACCAGGAAGAACAAAATTCACTGCATAAACGAACAGCTACTGTATATTACTGAAATCTACGCTACCTTAAAGTCATTTACAACAATATGGTCTGACATGAACTCCGCAAGTGTATCGAGGTGAAGAAGCGCCCAAGAAATTCCTGGATGATCTTTATGAGATAGCTCGTAGAGTTTCAACAACTGTACAGTCGAGTAAAACCGATGAGTCCTCTAACACATCAGGAAGAGACCACGCATTCAGTAGCAACACTTTGTTACCTATGTAACATTATGTTAACAGATATTAATGTAAGGTGAAAGTCCATGAATCATTAACAGGTTGTTATAGAGGTACCTGCGTTTAACAAATGTACATTAATTAAATCAGTCCAGCTCGGCAGCCGGAGTAGATAAAAGCTTTTGCCTATCGCTGTGTTCTGAGGTTCAGGTTCGGCCGGCACGTCTAGTAATGTCGTTGTAGATACGCTGTACAAACCTGTGTTATATAGTTAATCATTTTTTTACTGTTAAATGTCGTCGTGTGTCGCTTGTAAAACCTTTGTTGCGTGAAGTGAGGTGATGATTAAGTGTGCTGGTGGGTGTGATGGCTTTGATTCATTTAAAGTGTATTAAATCCGAAGGTTGATAGTGAAAAAGGTGTGCTTCGTCCTCAAGGACTGGGAAGTGTATGGAGTGCAAGAATCCCTCTGTCCCTAGTAGTGGAATTTTTACATCTTTACATCTAACGCCGTTACAAAGGATTTCCTTTTTAAGGTAATGGAGAGTTTTAAAAATGAAGTTTTCGGAGACTGAAATCCTTTAAAAAAGATATGTTGGGACCTCGCTAGTCGGTGCTAGTTTGTCTCTGACAGATGGATGCTTACAAACACCTTAATGAACCAAATAAGACATGAACAATGTGCCATTGAAGAAAGAGAATGAAGTTTTAAAGCAAAGGGAGAAAAACGGCACACTGAAGAGTGTAAAAAAGTGAGCTAAAGATAAATGAGGAACATGAAACAATATTCCAGAAATAATAATTTAGAAGTGAGTGGTTATCCCGGTAACGCCAGGCGAGGTTGTGGCTGACATAGTAAAGGCTATAGGCGCGGCCCTGAGGGTAGTGGAGGTGCAGACAGTGATGTCGCGGCGGCTACACGAGTACCCTCCTTTAAGAGGGAGCGTATGCACGTCCTCATCATCAAGTTTCAAAGATGAGACATGAGGGACGTCTGGACTCGCAGTTTAAGGAGACGAAGCCGCTGACGCTCTAAACAGGTGAAGGAACTGCTTCCCAGGTCCCCTTGTGTACGTCATATGACCACTACTCCGGATAAATAAACTCTGTCTCGGAGCCTGAATGAAGACAGCAAGTGTCGGGAATTGGCCTCCAGTGTTTCCTGGTTGTTCGTGATGGCAAATTTTTCGCTAGGAGAGTCGCAAGGCGAAGCTGTGAAGCGAATCATCAACTACAGACACATTGAAACAACTAAAGTACTTCCTAAGAGTAAACTTTTCATCGGTCTTATCATTTTCCAATAGTCTTTTTTGCTATCTACTTTCCTAGCTTGACATATTTTAGGACTGTCAGACTTTCTAAATCGCTTTTCTTATTTATTAAAAATTATGTATTTTGTTTTAAAAAGAAATCAGATCTCAATGTGTCCCAAATGTTAAAGAATAGGAGACGTTAAATTTAATTTTATTATTTGTACTTTATTTTGTTTATTAATTCATTAATTATTTCATTTGAAGTAAATAATTCAGAATGATGTTTTAACAAGGGTAATAAGTAAAAGTTCACTATCTAATTACATTTTTGTATATATTACTTTTCAATGTTTTTGTTAATCATTATTATTTTTATCTGTAATTGTTGTATATTCTTTCTAAAAACGTTTAAGTACAGAAATAAAATTTCGTTGCTGTAAGAAAATTTTCTTAAAGTATTTTGTGTTGACATAGTATGACAAGCATTTTATTTAGACTATTTAGACTGTCAGGTCTTTATATCATTTCTTATTTATTAAAAATTATGTATTTTGTTTTAAAGACAATATGTCAGATCTTCAGAGAGTAAATGTTTAAAGGATAGGAGAAGTTTAAATTAATTTTATTATTGTTACTTTATTTAGTTTTATATATATATATAAACCCTTTATAATAATTATATTATTATCCCCCCCCCCCCCCCCCCCCCCCCCCCCCCCCTCCCCCCCCCCCCCCCCCCCCCCCCCCCCCTTTATTTATTATTAATATTTTGGATTAAAGTAAATTAAATTCGAAATGATGTTTACAGGTAATAAGTAACGTTTCACTATCTAATTAACATTTTTGTATAATATTACTTTTCACATGTTTGTGTTATCCTTATTGATTTTAATCTGTAATTGTTGTTATTCTTTCTAAAAAAACGTGAAGTTCAGTAATGAAATTAGTAGCTGTAAGAAATTTCTTAAAAGTATTTGTGATTGACATGATATTTGATTATTTTTATTAATGAATTCCTTCAAACTATTGTTTTACAGTATAATGACTTTAATTCAATACCATAAACTGTTATATAGTTCAATTTTCTACACAATCGACTATATACATGTTTTGTTTACCTTTATATTTTCATTTTTATACAAAAAAATTCTAAACATCTATAGGACCTCTATTTACTATTATTAATATTCACTTTATATGTCTCAGCTCTCATTGCTAGGCAGATAATGTAAGTAATTGGAAGTTTTTTTCAGCAATGTAACAATAAGAGTAGCTTATAATTTAATTTATGAAAACATCAGGAGCTTGAGACAAAATTTTAATCCTCCTTTTGAATTCAATCAAATAGAGAGCAAATTAGCTTTATTGTTTGTCAGTGAAATATGGATTTAAATACGTGAGGAAATAAATTTATAATAATATACCAGTTTTAAAGTGTTTCAAGTCATTGTAGATGATACATTACAGAGCTGGTGGTGTAATGTGTTATGTTGCAGAAGAGATAAGTACAGTTCAATTAAATTTAGGAATTTCAACCAGCAGATTCGTTATTAATTAACTGATTTTTTAAAAATTCCTTTTTTAATCCTTTTGTCTATATAGATTACATGGATTTCAGGAACATGATTTCATTAACGTATTCTCATTTAAATCTACTCAATTATATAAATAACTACAGTCATCAGTCGGCGACTTATATTAACATACTTTCTAGATAGCAGAACAGATTCTCAAAATTATTTAAGTCCTTTTGCACGGCTATGGTTTTGACTAATTTATAAAATGAACCAACACGTATACAGAAGAATCACAAACGTGTATAAACCATAGCTTTATCAAGACAAAATTCTTAAACCAATTTAAGAGCGAGGTTTTTGATATTAAACTTAAACGGAGCACTGAGGTTTTAGGTTTAAGCATGGAATTTTTAACGTTTCAGAATTTAAAACAATTAAGTATTATTCAAGAACACATTTTTCAAAAATAATTATGTTTTCATTAAAACAAAATTACAAGCTCTTGATTGGAGCAGTTGTTTTAATCAAGTGATGTTTAACATTTGTTTTGATAGATTTCACGAAATTTTATCTGATACTGTAAATAGTAGTAAGGTTAAATGTATAGTACTAATAATAGGTACAGTAAAATTCAATTTCTCGGAGTCCTTGGTTACTAAAAAACTGTTTAAATAAATATAAAGAAGAAAAAAGCTTGTATAAAATTGGCTAAACAAAGACCCTATGATAACAAATTTTTAAATTACTATAAACATTTTCTAGAAAATGTTATCAATGAAATTGATTCAGCGGAAAAGTAATATTTTGCTACGTTATTGAAAAATTGCCAAGGAGATAGTTCTTCAGTGGAGAGTAATATATACGATTAAGGTGGTGGAAATGTGAAAAGCTGTTTGATAAGCTTGAAATTGGATAATAGAGAAGTTATTACGGAAAACCATTAAATATAGCAGAAATATAAATAATTACTTATCTCTTCACATATCAGGTTTCTTGCGTAAAGGCCAGTCTCGATCTTAGCGTTGCCGCCAAAGGTTAGTTTCGTTTTTTTTTATTGGTTCCAACATCTGGACGGACGAAGGTTGTTTCCATTATTAAGGCTTAAAAAATAAAAAATCTTCTGTTTCTGATGGTTTTAATGTTGTCTTAATAAACATATTGCTCAGGAGATTTCTGCGTTTTGACCTTTAATTAATTTAAGTTTACAAATGGAGTTTTCCCTGAACAATTGAAGTTAAACATAGTTGTGCCAATTTTTAAAAAAGGGTCATCCTTTTAAATTTGATAATCTAAGACCAATAAGCCTTGTATCGATATTCTCAAAAATTTTTGAAAAAATTATGAAATTATCGCTTACTAAAATTTATAGATGGATTACATTTTTTTAGTGATAACCAGTATGGTTTTCAGGAAAGGGAAATCGGACGGAAGACCGCTTTGTTGAATGTCTCAGACTTGATTTATAAAAGTTTTAATAACAAAAATAAAAACAATCTGGTCTTTTCATTGATTTTAAAAAAAGCTTTTTTGACTTAGTTTAATCATGAAATACTTTTTAGATAAATTACAATCAATTGGTATAAGGGGAATAGCACAAGATTGGTTTCGAAGCTTTCTCACAAACCGTAAACAAATAGTAAAAAATTTGTGGTACTCTGAGTTCCCCCCTGACTGTTCCAGCAGGGGTCTCAGGGTTTGTTTTGTCTGTACCCTTTATCATTTTTTATAAACGATTTGCTATAGAAGGAATTTTACGGAAACCTAGTGTTTTTGCAGACGATTTTGCAATTTTTTATCTGAAAATAGCTCTCAACAAATTTGGACTAATAAGACGGAAGATTATCGGATTTTAGAAAGTGGTCGGTGATGAAAATAAAAATGGAACTTAATGATAAGTAAAAACTAAGTTTATGAATTTAGATTTGTTGGTTCAATTTTAACGAATATAAGTCAAATTTCATGACTAAAATTGTACTGGTGGTATTTGAAATTGTTTAACTATTGGAAAAGTGGATCAATTTAAGTATCTCGGTGTTTTATTCGATGAAACGTTACTTGAGATAGGATATAATGTTTTTACAAAACAAATTAAAATCTTGTATTAGAAAATTTTCCTTCTTAAAAAAACTGTTGTGACAAAAGAAATCATTGAGAATTTTATATTATGCATTATTCAATCTAGGCTTTGCAATATGCAATTCAGTGTTGGGGCGGGACGTTTAAATACCATCTGGAGAAATTGAGAGTTGTACAAAATCATTTTATAGAATCAAATTAGGAAAGTCCTATGAGAGAAAGTTCCTATCCTCCTTTTTTGTCATTTGAAAAATACTCGCTATACAACACCCTTTTTGTTTATAAAGTATTAAGATTGTTTTATATCAGAGAGAAGTGGGTAACATTGAAACTTTTAGAATTAGTTTTATAGTGCTGGACGTAACTTTCAGAATACCCTTTCGATTACCTAAAGTCAATAGATCTTCATTTAGACAGTCCTTTTGTTATCTTTGGGTCCAAAAGTACTTTAGGGGGTTCGGTACAGAAAAACTTTAAAAAAATGCATTTTTGGTTTTTAACTGTTTTTAACTCTCTGTTTCTTTCTGAACATTTTGGTATATAAAAAATGTATGTACGGTATTGGGAACATATTTAAAAAAATGTTGAAACGTCCTTTGGCACCCACTAAAAACCATACTTTTCTAGCTACCTGCTAGAATAGATCATCGTATAGCATATAAGACTCATAAACTAATGTTTTTACATTTTGTTGCCTTGGTAACACTGTTTATATTTCTACTGTTCTCTGTGTTGTTGACAGCTGTCATTCTCAGTTGAGGTTATGCCTTTTATATTGTTTGTTTACTTACTTACAGTTTCTGTGAAAAGTGTTAGTTCATTGTGTTTTGAAGAACATTTGAGTGTAAACAGTGCTAATATTAGTTATTTTCAAAAATGCCTAGATCAAGTATTCCTAGAGTTTTTAAAAAACGCAAAAACATTGGTAAACCTAAATCAGAAGGAACAAATAGTCCTATTGCAAGTGAACCTACTCATAGGCCTATGCTGACACCAGACCAAGATCAACCCCTTTTGCCTGGGTCCACTATTGACATCAAAAGCTCATCACATATAAAGCTCATACCAAATTTAGACAAATATGATTCCTTTTCAAGGTCTGATTGTACAAATCTTATTATAAGCAGTAATGTACTTAAAAAAATACTATCTGAAGTTGCCGTGTGTCGGGACTGCGGTTCCGATCTTTCCCTCCGCGTAGGTAAACATGTAGGCCTAGCAGCAGAAATAATGTTTGAATGTGAGGGTTGTGATAGAAGAAATAAGTATTTTACTTCATCTAAAGTAAGCCTAGTGAAAGAAGATGGGAAAAAATGTGAAGTCTATGATGTAAATGTAAGGTATGTGTACGGCATGCGTTGTATCGGGAAAGGACAAACTGGTGGCAAGATTCTGGCTGCAGTAATGAACTTACCTTCACCCCCTACACGGTTTATAAAATACAACAAAATTATTGGAAAATATGTAAAAGATGTATGTTCACAGTCAATGTCATCAGCTCTAGAAGAAGCTGTGAAAATAAATGAGGACTCCAGAGACATAAGTATTGCCCTGGATGGTACTTGGCAAAAGCGAGGCCACACCTCGCTGAATGGCGTGGTCTCAGCTACAAGTTTCGACACAGGCAAGGTCGTAGATGTGTCCATCAAATCTAAATTTTGTAGATGTGAACAAAAAGATGAGGGCATTCATTTGCCTACTTGTATTGCCAATTATCAGGGAGTGAGTGGTGGAATGGAAATAGAAGGTGTGATGGAAATCTTTCAACGATCACTTGAAAAAAATGTTCGGTATGCTTACTACTTGGGGGATGGTGACTCCAAAGCATTCAAGAATGTAGAAGACAGGAAAATATATGGTGAAGACTTTGTAATTAAAAAGTTAGAATGTATCGGCCATATTCAAAAAAGAATGGGATCACGGTTGAGGGCATTGAAGCAGAAAAGCAAGGGAAAGAAGTTAGCAGATGAAAAGTCTATGTTCGGAAAAGGTAGGCTAAGTGATGCAGCCATACAAAAAATTCAAAACTATTATGGTGTAGCAATTAGGCGCAATACCTCTAACTTAGAGTCTATGAAAAAAGAAGTTTGGGCTGAATATTTTCACATTTGCTCGAGCAATGAAAACCCGCAGCACGGTCTCTGCCCTAAGGGTGAGACAAGTTGGTGTAAGTACCAAAGGGCAATGGCTGAAAACCTTACTTATGACCACACCAAGCATTTTCATTTGCCAGAAATTATAATGAAACAAATTAAGCCTACTTTTAGGGACCTAGCCAACCCTGACTTGTTGAGAAAATGTTTGCACGGTAAAACGCAGAACCCGAACGAGTCGCTAAACAGCGTAATCTGGGGTCGTCTGCCAAAAATAAATTTTGTTGGCCTCAATACCCTTTGTTTAGGTGTATATGATGCTGTAGCATCCTTCAATGAAGGTAATATTGCCAAGTGTCAAGTGTTGAAGAGTTTGGGAATTGAACCAGGACTAAACTGTGCGTCGGTGATGAAAGATCTGGACATCGCTCGCATTCAAAAAGGTGATCGAGAAGCTGCTGAAATCCAGAAGAAAGCTAGACAAAGCAAGAGACTCTTGAAAAGGAAGCTGGAGGATGATATGGAGGAGGATGATTGTGTAGCAGGTCCCTCTTATGCTGCTGGCATGTATTAGAAGGTAAATAAAACTTTTAAAGCCGTTTTTCCGAAAACTATATTTTTTATTATAAAATGTACCTTTTCTCAGGAACTATTTGACATAGGCCAACCAAATTTTTGTCTCTTATTTATTACATGCATGTACACACTTTGACGAAGAGCTTTTTCCAATGACTTTCTTTGAATAATAAAAAAAAATATATTATGACCATAAAAAAAGAATTTTTTTAAAGATTTTCTAAAAAGATTTTCATTTTTTTCTGTGTGTTTTTTTTTTACAATTCTCGTCGTTAAAGTGTGTAGAAAGGGTGTAAAAACAAGCCTGAAAAATTTAACTCCAATATCTTAAGTAGATTTCTAGAAAAGGAACAACAAAGTTGTTAAATTTAACATGGGCGGGATAGGGAGTACCGAACCCCCTGAAAGAAAGAATTGAGGGTGTGGTGGAAAGTAGATGTTTAAGTGATATAATCCGTATTGAAGCTAAGTTAGCTCATTACGAATTAAGATTAAAGGGTCTAAAAGGGTTGTTTGTAAGTAATGAAGCCGCTTTAGCTAAAGTGTCATCCCTCGAGGAAAATTTAAATTCCTTGAAGGAAATGGTAGGGAAAATTAACATTGATTTAGCAGAGAAGGACAATATAGAGCAGGAGATAACTAGAAACGGCGAAATTGAAGACGAGTTTGAACAAAGCTTAGTAAGGGGAGTGCAGAAACCGGTTCTAATGAGCCAATCGATAAGCGCACCCTTGAACGGAGTCGCATCTCCAGAAATGGCAGATAATTTCAACTGTCAACGAAATGTTACGTTGAATTATTCTCGCCTACCTAATCCACTAGAGCGGTATCTAAATAGATTTGAGGTAACAGATGGGTTAAACGCTAGCTTGTTGATCAAATTCATTAAAAACATGTTAGCTTTGAAAAATGAAACAAAGTTAAAAGATAGTGAGATTTTAGAGATTATCTTGGGATATGCTAACGGTCCTTTGTATAGTAAAATATTAAAGTGTAAAGAAGAGAGGGACACTGTAAGTGAAACTCATCTTATTATTCTAAAACAATTCGTTCCAATGGGGCTGAGAGAAAACTTAAAGAAAACAATGGTAAACCGTCCACAGAAGTCGGGGGAACCATTAGAAGTATATATAAATGAATTGAAAATCTATAGTGAGGTACTTAATACTAGATACACCGAAGAAGAAGTAGTAGACATTGTCAAATTAGGATTAAATCCAGAAACTAGAGCTAAATTAGTATTTGTGGGCAATCCTACCAGCTATGCAGACCTAGATAGCATGTGTATTCAAGTACAAAATGTATGTTACAACGATGTGCAACGTAGAGAGGTAAGAGCATACCTACCACCTAAGCATAGCGCTAGCCGTAATGTAAACAATGTAGAAGATCGAAAAACATGTTTTATATGTAATAAATATGGACACATAGCGAGGGATTGCTATCAAAATAGGAACACACAGAAGCACACACAGCAGTACAACAAAGTTTTCACACCACCCAATAAACAATACAACCCAGTAAAATACAATAGATCCGGAACAAGTTTTACACAGAAGGAGATTACAACACAGAAGCCAAAAAACTAGATTATGGGAGGGAGTTGGCTAAATTCGGATCTCGTGTCGATCCCCTCCCAGAAATCCAGCAAAATGTAAACAAAAACAAACCCTTACACAACAACACAGCAGACGACAAGATGACTCACTCAAGTGTAAACAATAACACTGATAATATGGAACACAGTCTAAACATTTTACCAACTATTGAAGTTATAGTAAACAACAAAGTGAAACAGGAAGCATTAATTGATACTGGAAGTTCAATTAATGTAATTAGTGAAGATTTGTTTAACAAATTAAAAGCATGTTGTCCTAAGTTACAGTTGAATAGGTCAGATATTAAGTGTCGTACAGCGAGTCAAAGTGAAATGAAGATACTGGGGCAGTGTAATTTAAAAATAAAAATAAATGAATTTACTTGGAAAATACTTGTCCAAGTAAGTAAACAATTAAGTTATGCTATGATAATTGGGAGTCAATTTATTAAACAAAGTGAGTTGGTAGTAGACTTGAAAAGTAACCAGTGTTATTTTAACTTCAAGCCTAATGTAAAAATCGAATTCATTCACAGTTTAGCTAACATAAGAATTAATGTAAACAATGTTAGTAAACAAGTAAATATTGGCTGTAGTGAAGTCAAGGAAGAAATAGTTGATTTAATAGAAAAATATCCAAATGTTTACACTAATAAAATAGGCAGTGGAATAGATTATGAATATACAATTAAGTTGAATGATACTACTCCTGTCAATATTAGACCATATCCAGTTAATCCTGCTAAGATGAAAATTTTGAAAAATATATTAGATGATTTACTTAAACAAAATATTATTAGACCTAGTCAATCACCATACAATAGCCCTGCATTCTTAGTACCGAAGGGTGAAGACAAATATAGGCTAGTTATTAATTATTCAGAAGTAAACAAGAAAATAGAGAAAGTAAACACACCGCTGGGTGACTTGCATGATATTCACCATTTCCTAGAAGGAGCAAAATATTTTACAGTCTTAGATTTATGTAGCAGTTTTCACCAAATTAGATTATCGGAAGAAAGTAAAAGAATAACAAGTTTTAGTACACCATTTGAAAGCTTTGAATTCAATCGCATTCCATTTGGTCTTCATTTAGGCTCATCTTTGTTATCCAGTTATTTAAATAGAGTACTGGAGGGCTTGAAATTCAAGTGTGTTATTAATTATGTGGACGATTTAATAATTTATTCCAAGACATTAAATGAACATTTACAACATATTAAAGAAGTTACTGAAAGACTCAATAAATGGAACCTCACTGTTAACCCAGAAAAAGTAAAATTTGTATTTAAAGAAATAAAGTTTTTAGGATATCTAATCAGCCATAATCAAGTTACAATAGATCCTGAGCGCACCAGTTCAATTTTAAGTGCCAAACCCCCTACCAATAGCAAAGCTGTAAGTCGATTTATAGGAATGTCCAGTTATTTTGCTAAATTTATTCCAAATTATGCTGAACTTGCAGCTCCTTTAAATGAATTAAGGAAGAAAAATGTTAAATTTGAATGGAATTCCAAGTGTCAGGAAAGTTTTGATAAAATAAAAACAATAATTAGCAATCCACCAGTATTAAAAATACCTAATTATGAGCAAGAGTTTATTCTACACACTGATGCCAGTAACAATGCAGTTGGAGCATGTTTATTACAGTATGAGGGAGCCGATCTTAAGCCAGTAGCTTTTTATTCTAAAAAACTAAATCAAAGTGAAAAAGTAATGAGTATTTACCATAAGGAATGCTTAGCTGTAAGAGCCTCAATACAGAAATTTTATAGTTATTTGGAAGTAAAGCCATTCACCTTGAGGTGTGACAATAGTGCCTTAGCTTGGATTCTAACACATTGTAGAAAATTAGGAAAACTAGCAAGATGGTGTGAAATAATTCTGAGTTTACCATTTAAAGTAGAAATAATTAAGGGTAAAGATAATGTATTAGCAGACTATCTAAGTAGAATATTTAGCAATAATGAAGAGGAAGTTCCAAGTGAGGACATTTTAGTTCATTGTTATGATCAGTCGGTAGTGCAAACAATGGATGTAGATAAGGAAGAGATTAGCGATGTTTCACCCACTGTAGAACCTGTTATTGTCAACTCCAGCTCCAATAGACTGTTTATAACTAACATAACAGACTTTCCTATGTCATGTGTACAGTTATCTGAATATCAGAATAAGGATCCGGAAATTATAAAAATTATATGTAGTATAAGAAACAAAACTAACAATGAAAAATATTTTTTGAAAAATGGTGTTTTAATGTATAAATATAACAACCGAAGTAAGGATAGGGTTTATTTACCCGAAGAATTAATAAACATGGTGTTTGAGTATTATCACACGTCAACCTATGGTGGACATCCTGGAATAGCTAACACTTTTAGAAAAATAAACCAGTACTTTTATAGGCCTAATTTACATGAGGATATAAAAAAGTTAGTGCAAAATTGTGAATTGTGTAAAAAATGTAAAAGTACAAATAAATATTTAAAAGGACCTGTAGTATCAAGTTACTCGAAGCAGCCTATGGAAAAGTTATACATGGATATATTTGGACCATTAACTAGGAGTAGTAAACAAAACAAGTACTTGCTTATTGTTGTGGATGATTTCACAAAATTTAATTGGTTATTCCCCATGAAAGAAATTAAATCCAATAAAATTCAAGAATTGTTAAATGATCGAATTTTCAGCTTGTTCTCACTGCCTAAAATAATAGTGTCAGATAACGCGTCTTACTTTCAAGCTCATGAATTAAGACAATTTTTCTTTAAAAAAGGAATAATTCATAAAACGACTATACCTTATCAGCCCCAGGGTAACAAAAGTGAAAGGTTTTTACGCAATTTGAAAGCCATATTAAAAATCTATGCACATAACAAACAAAATAAATGGGACAAAGAAATCAGTGAATTGAATTTAGCCATAAACAACAACACATGTGAGAGTACTGGATTTAGTGGATTTGAATTAATGTTTAACCACGCCAAAAACGATCCGTTAACCAACAAGTGGAGTTTGAACGACCTGGTGGAGAGGAATCTCAGTGAAGAAGACCGACTAAAGCAGTTCGAGAGAGCAGTGGACAACCTTCGAAGGATGAGAGATCGCAACAAACACAAGGCGGATGGACAACATGGGAACCCACTTCGCATCGGAGAGCAGGTCTACATCAGATCACGGGTGCAGTCCGACCAAAGCCGAGGATTCCAGGAGAAGCTGCATTGCATCTATGAGGGTCCGTACCAGGTGCTAGCCCAGCTGAGTCCAGTGAGCATATTGGTGCAGAGGCTGTCCAATCCCAAAGAAGTGCGAAGAGTGCATATAAAAGATGTCAAGGTCTAAAGAAGTGAATAAGATTATTCTTGAAGGTGGTAAATATGAGTTGGTAATGTATGAAGGGTTATGAACTTTAATTAATTATGTATGTTTTCAGCAATTAATAATTTTCAGGTTATAAAAAAAAAAAAAAAAAATTTTGTGTAATTAAATAGATGGTTAAACAAGGTTACTTGATATATTTGAAATTTATTTAAAATGTATTATTTGATTATTGAAGTTGATAATGAATGACTCATTTTGTTTACATGTTATATGTCTGTTTGTAAATAACGGATTACTAATGCTCATGTTGTATTTCAGTTTCAGAAAAGTGAAATTAGTATATTAATTATGTATTTTCAGCAAAAGAATGTTATGTCATGTAAATATTTGATGATTGTTAGATTAAAATTGTTAGATTAGAATTTGTTAGATTAAGACTGTCAAAGTGATTACTTTTAAAGTTTAATGAAATTTTTATGTTCGAATAAATTGCTTGGTGGACAAAAGTAAACAAAGAGTAAACAAATTTTATTTATGTAAATCATATTGAGTAGTTAATTATCCATGAATATTATGTATTTGAAATTTAATCTGTATTTGTATTCTTGTTATATTATAAGTGTGTTAAATAGTACAAGAAAGAATTTTGAGCTTCTAGAACAAGATGTAAGTTGAAAAATTATGTTTTTAATTGTAATGTATTTCCAATACCAGTTTCCAGCCAGTTCCTATTGTTTGTAAATAACAACAAAACAAAACACAACACTGAAAGGAGAAGCAAATGGGAAAAATTTTGAAATTTGATTTGTTGGTGAATTGTTTTAATATGAGTGGACTTACGCACCCAACTTTTTTTTCTTTCTTCTTTTGTATCCAAGCACTTATGGACTGCGAAACTCCTGGTTTTCACCAAACGGAACGACACTGAGCACTCATTTTGAAGCACTTCATGGAAAGGGGAAATAAATAAAAAAAAAAAAAAAAAAAAAAAAAAAAAAATTCTTTTGAATGGCTCTCCGATCTACATACATTACATCACATGGAACACGCAACAGAGCGTTGTATGTCAACACTGTCTAATGCCTTTTTGGTTAACTGTTGTTTATGTGAGACACTTGCTGTGGGCTGGAGAATGCAGTGTGACGACGGCCGTAGTCAACCCAAACCGGTCTAGTTTATCGATCGGCCAAGCTGTCAGCTGTTCTGATGAGGGGACAAGCTTGTGGTCCCGTTCTACTACCGATGGACAATGGACTGGGGACAACAATGACTGTCAACAATGGACTGGTCTTGTGCTCTTGACCCGAGTTTCAAGTGACTGTGATAACAAATTTAAATGTTGTAGTAGTTTGTAAGATGGTAGTTTAAGAGAGAAACTTTTTGTTTGGAGATCTGAAAAAGGAAAGGGTTAGGTTAGCTTTGAAAGAAATGGTTGTTAAGGTTAGAAAATATTATGTCCTTTAGAGATGTGATGATGATAGGGTTTCAAAAAAAAAAAAAAAAATTTTTTTTTCTTGTGAAGGGGGAAAATAATGTAACAATTGTTAATTGTCTCATTATAATGATTTTAGAGAATTGTCTTTAGAAAATGTTAAATATTGTAAGAACTGAGAGATTTAGGTGTTTGGTTCTTTTACCAAAAGTTTTCAATATAAATTCTCCAAGTTTTGAGAAAAATTCAGAATCTTCCCCTTTCAAATAAAAAAGTAGTTTTTTCCCATTTAAATTAGCTAAATAACCAGTATATTCACGTTGTTAATTTCCTGTCAATTTCATGCGACATGTTTTCTGAAGTCTACATGTTTGGTGGGCCTTACCTGTTCGGTTGTCCTGGTTTAGAGGGTTCTTATTGGTTGATTTAGCTTCTAGAGTAGGGAGGGGGTAAGTCCGTTGGTGGAAGGTTTGCGGGCGTTCGAGCAGTTTTAAGTAATCTTTTGGCGAGTGACCACGTTTGTTCTTCACGGCGATTTTTAACCGTTCGGAGTCTTGTTGTCCGGATCGGCAATTTTCCTTGTCGCTAGTGAGTGTGTGTGCGTATGTCGCGCTTTGTTTGTGGTCACGTTGTGGGTTAAAACCTCCAGGACAGCTACGTAAGTAATTTTTACAAGTTTTCTCTAGTTAGGTTTTTCTGTAGGGTTTAGTAGATAGGGTAAGATCCACCAAGCATGCGCGGTTAAAACTTGTTCTTGTTTGTAGTCACTCTTCTAGTGACAGTTCTTGGAGTGCCTTGTCTTCTGTTTAATAATTTTGTAGAAAGGAAAATGTTTCAAGTCACTAAAAGCTGGTTATTTATTTTTTTTTTCAGATCTCCCGGAGGCAATTTCAATTTCAACTTTTCAATTTCAATTTAAGAATTTCAACTTTAGCAATTTCAATTTAAGAATTTCAACTTTTCAATTTCAATTTCAACTTTAAGAATTTCAATTTTCAATTTTCAGTTTTCAAATAATTCAATTTTTCAAATTAAGAATTTTGAGGCAATTTTGCAATATTTGTCAATTTAAGGAAAATCTTCAATTTAAGTAAATTTTTTGAAATTGAGAATTTAAAGAGATTTATTGATACAATTGGCCTAAATAAAAGGTTCTGGTCTGAAGATATTTGATTTGTTTTGATTTTAAATAAAGAAGGATCTTTTATTTTCGTTTTTATTATGATTTAGATAAGAAATCCAATTTTATTTTGTGGAAGATAATAAAAAAAATAAAGAAACTTTTTATCATTGAAGAATTTTTATTTAAATCTCTCATTTAAGTTGTTCAACATATCAAAAATAAATAGTAGCTTAATTAAGGCTACAAGATATATTTGTACAAATACGTTCATTCAAATTATGTTTGTTTGTTTATAAATCTTAGCAACTTATCTCTCAGTTG
>JAQJVL010003043.1:0-71493 GCA_035578905.1 Stictocephala bisonia | reverse complement strand
AAATAGTATTTATTTACTGTGGTAATATAAATCTTTTATAGTAAATATAAAATATCACTTGAGTATTCATTTGTCCACAGACATCTGATCTCAACAAACACCTTTCTTCCCTGATAGAAAGCTTGACGGCTAAAGTTTTCCGTACGTATAATGCCTCTTGGACTTTTCAAGCTCAGCTTAAAGAACTTACTGATCCTGATTCTTCTGTGGTGGAAAAGGTAAGTCTATTTAAACTAGATGATGGTAAGACCTTAAATTTCTGTTTTCTACTGAGTCAAGAACTGAGAATTGACATTTTAAATTTCTGTATTTTAAAACCAGTATTTGAAAAATTGTTTTAGCTATTTATGAACACATCAATAATATGTTTGCTATTAGTTACTAAACGTGTTTCTCCGATTAAACCAAGTTATTTATGACGTTTTATGTTTTATCCGGCTTTTATCATATCTGGCTTGACCTCCACCACATTAGGCCGGACAACCGAGGTTCTACTGTAATGTAATGTTGTGGTTCGGAAGTCACATTAAGCCGTTGGTCTTCAGGTTAAGTGTTAGGTAGGCTTAGCCATAACTTTGCCTGGTAAAATAAGATGAACTTTTAACTTTTTTAATGTTTAATTATTTCTGTACAAGGACTAGAAGGATAAAATCAATAGTGACATGGATATATTGAGCTCCAACTAAAACCTGTATTTTATCTGTTAAAATACACCATTCAAAAACTAAATTCATTTTAAAAACAAAAAATTTGTACACATTCGTTAAAACAGCTGCTGAATGAGAGCATCAGATGCCTCAAGTCAGCGATCAAAATCCTTAGACTCTTATAAGAGAGGTATTTATTGTAATGCATCGCTGTTATGACTGCCGACTTCAAAAATACAATGATTGACATAGTTTCAAACCTGGCCAAGTGACTTAACAGACTTGATTGCATTAAAAAATATAATTAAAAAAATGTAGTAAAATTATAGACCACCGAGACATTATAGAATTGAGATAATAGTTAGTTATAATCCAGTAATATATTTTTCACACAGTTTTAAGTTGATCTTGTCTTTGGACATGTATCCTGAGTGGACAACTTGTATGAAATTGTTCTGACCTATCTGTTTGGGTCCTTTCCACAGACTTGTGTAATTTGTCCTCAGACTGGGTTACATGCATTAATGGTTAATGCATTAATTATGATTTAAACCTTTGACTTGATTTTGATAGTGCAGGGGAGAGCTGTGTGGTAGGATGTCTCGATAGACCTACCTACATAATAAACAGAAGGACATTTTCACTAACAGGGTGTCCACGGACCGGGAAAACCGGGAAAATCGGGGATTATTCGTGAATTTTTAATACCGGGAAAAATTCGTGGATTATTCGTGAATTTGTACCAATACCGGGAAATTTTCAAATATTTGAGCAAAAGTGAAAGTTGTTCTTAATAATCTAAAAATAAAGATGTAAAAAAATTAATGCATAATTTCTGAATCCCAATACATTGTTCGTTTAATTCATATCATATTACGTGTCTCGTCTCCAGTTTTATACGCCACTTTGGTTGATTTTGTGTGCAGGGTACTGCTCAGTCCGTTTACCGAAAGAAATTATCGTATTCCTCCCGCCGTCGAACGTATCCTGCATTAGGCTCAGCCTACGAGTGCAGGAAACCATTCAACATTTTGACGGAACAAAATTATCGTATTAATCATTTGTTGCACAAATGGTACGGTAACAGAAACAACAAACATCATTGGTTTGAGCTACGCAGTCGTATTTCGCACTTTCATAATTTGTGTGTCATAATTTGTTATATTACCATAAGAGGACATAAAGTTTATAGCAATTAGTTTTGACAACCATTAATAGGCTCCTCCTCCCTCCTTGTACTAAAACATTGAATATGGTGTAGCCTGAGTTATGTCGGAATGAATCATCATCGAAGCAAGGTAATAAGTCTCCATTAATTTTATACAATTAATATTGCGCCATTTATCTAATGATTTTTAGTTGTGCGATGATTTATCTGTGTCTGTGATAATTATTTGTTTAGATTTAGTAATTCATGTTGAGTTGTCAATGGTTGGTATTGGGAATCGGCGTCGGTCTAAACTACAAAGTCGGGGACTTCCGGTTGTGGCATGGCCGGTGGCTGGCAGCTTGTAATTTTCTCGTAACGTTATCTTTATAAATCTTTCCAAATTTTAATTCAAAGTGCAAAATTCGTAGTTGAAAAGTGTTCAGTATTAGTAGCCGATCATTTTAACGTTCATTAAAACGTTAATATAAAAACAGAAATAATTTAAAGTGAAAATTGGAAAATACCACGTTGTGCAAGTGAGTTAGGTTAGACCAGTGCGACTGCATACGTATGCTGTATATGTCTTTAAATCACCTGACGACGACCAAAGAAGATCAAGAAGCTGTGGAATATCCTTTCTGCCTGCACAATCTTAAAATCCAGTCCACACCCTTTTTCCAAATCACCTGCCAGCCTCCATCTGTCCTCCAACCGTGAAGTCCCAGACCTAGCCTAGCCTAAGCAAACCAAGGTATTTATTCCAAATTAAGCTGGCCTTCTGCCAATCCATAAAATTCTGTATTAACTAAGTTAAGGCTAGGTCCCAAATTCTTGACTTATTAAAATTTTACCAAGACAAAAAAAAATTAATTGAATAGTAACGTAGGCTAATTAGGCCTAGGCTAATTAGGCCGGAACTTAAATTGACAAATAAAACAAATCATGCCAGATATTGTAAAATGTGGCAAGTGCCTAATAGATGTTGACGACGACTCGTCCTCATTTATCTCATGTGACATCTGTACCAAATGGTACCATATAGTGACAAAGGGTGTAGTAGCCTAAAAAAAAAACACTTTTTAATAAATTTAACCCTCCTGCTGTTCACTATAAATTTGCTCAGTGTTTGGCCATTTTTGTCGGTTTTGCAAGTATATCTTTAAAAATTCATAAAAATTATTAATTATTAAATAATTATGGCTTATTATTGTATATCATTTTAATTGTAAGAACATGCAGAAAATGCACATGCAAAAGAAAAATGGATTACCTTATTTTGAAATTTTTTATGAAGTCTTGAAAACAAAATTTTTTTTTCAGAAACAAATTTTCAAGTCCGCGCTACCCTTAGAAAAGTTTAAATGCACAGTGTCAGTACAAAAATTCTGGAATAGCCACTTTGTCCTAAATTTTATTTGCTTTTATTTAGGAAATATAACTAATAAACATAATATTTACAAAAAAAAAAAAAAAAAAAACTAAACAGATAAAATCGACTATTTATTTACACTGTTTGGCCATTTTTGTCGGTTTTGCAAGTATATCGTTAAAAATTCATAAAAATTATTAATTGTTATATAAATATGGCTTCTTGTATATCAATTTAATTGTAAGAACATGCAGAAAATGCACATGCTAAAGAAAAATGGATTACCTTATTTTGAAATTTTTTATGAAGTATTGAAAACAACACTTTTTGTCAGAAACAAATTTTCAAGTCCGCGCTACCCTTACAAAAGTTTATATGCACAGTAAAAAAATTCTGGAATAGCCCTTTGTCCTAAATTTTATTTGCTTTTATTTAGGAAATATAACTAATGTACATAATATTAAAAAAAAAAAAAAAAAAAAAAAAAAAAAAAAAAAAAAAAAAAAACTAAACAGATAAAATCAACTATCTACACTGTTTGGCCATTTTTGTCGGTTTTGCAAGTATATCGTTAAAAATTCATAAAGATTTTTATGAATCACCTTTTACTCCCTACCACTCCCTTATGACGGATCCAACACCATCACGCCCATATGGATGACATCTTAAGTACCAAGTCTAGAAGGTAAGAAATTATTTAAATTAATTTTTTTACCAAGTTAATTACTCCATTTGGAGTATCGTATTATTACCTCTCTTTAAATTTTAATCCTCATTATTTCAGTTACTGTTCCTATACCTATTATTTTACTTGCAGTTATCCATTCATTTTAAACGACTGCGATTTTAATTACTTGTTGTCACTATTATTATTTTGTTACCAATCATATCATATTTTATGAGATGGCACCTAGTAGGCTAGCCAAAGTCTAGGTTATTATTGCTCATTGATATAAATTTGAGTCTAGGTTATTATTGCTCATTGATATAAATTTGTGTAATGATTGAAGATAACTGTTTTAATTAATAAGAGTTCAAATTTTTTTTCTTTATAGGCTTGTAGAATAATTTTGTTTAGTGTTTGATTAGTATAAGTTAAATGCGAGTTTTGAAATTTGTCTTGGCCTAATTCTCAGCGCAGATATTTTACTTGTTTTAAGTACATACACAACAGTTCAATTTATTAAAATTGGTAATGACACTATTCAAATTGGTTATTATTCATTAAAATATAGATGAGGATTAAAAATAATCATGGTCACTAGGTAATGAGTGTAATAGGTATAGGGATCATTGTCTGTCAGATCCCTTTTATACCCTTTATTTTGGAAATTCAAACGGTTGTAAATTTGTATATTTTTAATATTATGTCCTACGCTTTAAGTAAACTACCATTTTCTGTTCTCAATACTAGTATCCACAACTATAACACAACAAGTAACAATCAGATAAATAGAAGCTGCAATAGGCTAAGTAAAACGTTGAGTAGTCATGTCTATTAAGATAGTTAATAAGTTCAATAAAACTTATCAAATTGTATTCTGATAGACAGTCACTGTTTTTGAAAAAAATGGTAACCATGCACTTTCTTGCCACATCTGAAAATATGATTTCATGTTGAAAAAGTGGTGAAAAATCAGTTTATTTCTCTTGAAGAGTTTGATTTCATCCGCGGAAAACTCGTTTTTTACCGAAAAATTCAAAAACTAAGTTTTTAATCTTATAGTGAAAAAGACCAACTTTTTATAAAATCAAACTCCAGGAATATAACTAAATTATATTTTTTAAAGACTGAAATTTATTTTAAAAGGTATAAAAAAAAAATGTACGTTTGTTATTGAAGGTACTTAATTATCTTTCAGGTGCATATTACTTTGAATTTTTATAAAATTTTCTTTTAGTCAAACATATTTTTCTTTTTAGGGGGAAGGCGAATTCCAAGATCCAGAAAATTAACTTACAATGGCTAGCAAGTACCAGCATGGGAAATCTTCTTTTCAAAATAGTTGGTTGGATGACAAGGAGCTCGGAAAATGGATTCAAAAAGTCCCCAATGACATGTATTCTGCCAAGTGTCGCTTCTGTCCATCAGCAATTATCTCTCTTTCTTCTATGGGGCGGCAAGCTCTTGTTAGTCACATGAAAGGAAAGAAACATGTGAAAGCCATTTCTATGGGATCATCATCTACCTTAGCCACATACTTATCTTCAACATCTCAAAAAAACTCTTTATCAACCTCAACTCCATCAAACATATCTATAGGCCTACCTTGTTCAAGCAAATCAAAAATTCTTTTTGAAGAAACTAAGACTGATGTCAGCTTAACTGATTCAGAACCACCTGTGAAGAAGTTGAAAACCATGAATTTATTTCTACAAAAAGAAAATGTCACATAGGCCGAAATAATATGGTGTCTTCACTCAATTAAGTCACATTTATCTTTAAGAGCTGCAGGAAATTCTGTTTCACTATTCAAAATAATGTTTCCTAATGATGAAATTGCTCAAGGGATGCAGCTTCAAAAAACTAAAGTTCAGTATTATACAGTCTTTGGACTTGGTCCCTATTTTAAAAATATTCTGAACGACAGATTATTAAAATGTAGCCATTTCACTGTCGGATTTGATGAAAGCCTCAACAAGATAGCCCAACTTCAACAAATGGATATTAACATCCGCTTCTGGGATGAGGAAAAAGCTATGTCAGTGACGCAGTACTATGATTCAGCTTTTCTGAATCATGCAACAGCTCAGAACCTATTAGAAGCCTTAAAAAAATCACTTGGTGATTTGAATCTAAAAAATATGTTGCAGCTCTCAATGGATGGGCCTAATGTTAATTTTAAACTGTTTAGATTGTTGAAGGAAGATATAGTAACAGAACCTGAAGATCCGAAATTATTAGACATTGGATCCTGTGGCCTACATACCATTCATTGCTCATTCAAAAATGGGTTAAAAGCCACAGATTGGCAAGTGGTTGCATTTTTAAGAGCCATCTACAATATTTTCAAAGATGTTCCTTCTAGACGAGGAGATTTTGTAAATTTTACAGGGTCAGAACTTTTCCCCTTAAAATTTTGCTCTGTAAGATGGCTAGAAAATGAAAGTGTTGCTGAAAGATCCATAATTTTGCTTCCAAAGATAGAGCAATATGTGCAAAAAGTTAAAAATACTAACAAAGAACCAAAATGTCAAAGTTTTTTAATTATAGAAAAGGCAATGCAATGCAAGTTACTCAAAGCACAGTTAGCATTCTTTCACAGTTTTTCTGCTCAAATAAGCCCATTTCTAAGGGAATTTCAGTCTGATGAGCCTTTGGTGCCTTTTTTATACTCTTCTCTTTCAAATTTAATTTTGTCAATTCTAAATCAAGTTGTTAAGAAAGAAGAGTTAGATAAAACAACATTGGCAAACATAGACTTGAGCAAGAAGGAAATCTTTCTAGACGCCAAATATGTAGATATAGGCTTTGGAACAAGGGCTGCAATCAGACAGTGCAAGGATGTTTCTTATAAAGAAATGTTACTTTTTCGAGAGCAATGCAAACGTTGTTTGATTAAATTCTTACAGACAGTATTAACTAGGTCACCCATAAAGTTCAAGCTCACTCGAGGATTGACTTTCTTAGACCCAAAAGTCATAACAACACACTCTGGGGCAAAAGATGAACTTCAAACAACATTGGACATATTGGTTGAAAGTAATGTATTTTCGGGAGCAACAGCGGACCGTACAGCCAGAAAGTTTTATGAAATAATAGAAAATGATTCTGTGAAAGAAAAATTAAAAGAATACTCTCGTTCTAAAACTAGATTAGACAGTTTTTGGGTTGAGTTACTAAAAACTGCTGTTCCTGGCAAAGAGTATCCAGATCTTTTAGCGTTGGTTAAACTGGTATGCATAATGTCTCATGGAAATGCAAATCTTGAAAGAGGTTTCTCAATTAACAAAGAGTGTCTTGTTCCTAATCAACAGGAAAAAAGCCTTGTAGCTCAAAGACTTATCATTGAAGCTGTAAACATAGCAGCAGGGCCGGTGACAGGGGGGGTAGGGGGGGCTACAGCCCCGGGGCCCGGGCCCCCAGAGGGGGCCCGGTCCGGGGCCCTAGGTCTGGTTTAAAATACAAATCAGTGGTCTTTTTAACCGTGTGGTGGGTATTTCAAGTCTGCGAGGTGGCAGCACTGGCAGCATGCAGCGTTGGCAACACTGCACTAGCCGTCATCTCGCGGCCGGCGGCAGTGTATCTGTCTAGGGACTCCAGTCTAGCTTCTTTGTTTACTTACGTCTGTTGCACGCTGTCAATTTTCTGTGCGGTTTCGTGGATAGTTCTATTGTTCCGTTCATAGTTCGTTAATCGTCATGTGTGTTTCAATCAGAATTAGTTCAGTGATAAGTTAGAAGAGTGAGAGGAAAGTAGAAACAATGAGCTACAAACACAAATCTGGAGCGCAGAAGAGGAAAGAAAAGGACGATAGAGAGTTTAGAGAACGGGAAGCAAAGAAAGGCCAGTTGTCACTTGGACATTTTTTCAAAATACCCGATTCTGTTTCACTTTCACCTGATACTGAAGTAAGTGAAGTTGAGTTAGCAGTAAACACTAGTTCTAAGACTGATGCAATAATAAGTCCTACTCCTACCGACAAAGATATATTTGTTCCTAAAAATGAAAGTGCTGAGAGTGAGAGTGAGACTGAGAATTACAAGATTGAAACCACTGCTAATGCTACCAGAAGCAGTAGCACGTCTATCTTGGTCACAACTTCCCAGTCTCATGATGAAACGACCTCGTCGGCACCTTGCATACACTTTGATGTAGGGGACCCCAGTTTTGATGCAAGTATACATTTAAAATACAATCATTTTCCAATGCCAGAGCGATTTCCTGACGACATCACCGGTTCTTCAGTACCAACTTCAGTATTTAAAAAAAAACTCACTAATGGCGATTTAATTACACGGGACTGGCTAGTTTGGAGCCAAAGTAAAAAAGCCTTCTTCTGTTTGCCGTGTAAAGTTTTTAGCTCACTCCCTCACACGAAACGCTCATCTCTGGCACTTCCAGAAGGATTTTCAAGTAAAAAACGTTGGAAAAAATTGTTTGATAAGGTCCCTGAACACGAAAACAGTAGTAGTCACAAACACTGCTACATTCAATGGAAGTCAGAGGTGATAAAATCAAAAAAAGATAAAAATCTGACAGGCTTAATTTTGAATTCCATTCTACAAGAAAAGGAAAAGTGGCGTGACCTTTTAAAGCGATTACTTAATGTGACTTTGTTTCTAGCTGAAAGAGGACTTGCTTTTAGAGGCACTAATGAAAAAATAGGAGACCCATCTAATGGAAATTTTTTGGGCATCTTAGAACTGCTAGCAAATTATGATCCAGTGTTAAACGAGCATTTAAATAAAGTTCGTTTGTATCAAACTAAAGGGGAACGAATGCAAGTTCACTACCTGTCGCATGATATTCAGAATGAATTTATAGAATTATGTTCTTCCCAAGTTACAAAGGTAATTCTTGAAGAAAGAGAAAAAGCTAGGTATTATTCTGTAATTGTTGATGCAACACCTGATTCAGCCCACATTGAACAGACAGCATTTATTTTGAGATACGTGCATGAAACTGAAGAAGAAAGTGAACCCTACAAAGTGCAAGAACGACTTCTATGTTTTGCTGATTGCACAAAAAAGAGTGGTAAAGATATTGCTGAGCTTATCTTGAGTACTTTGAAACGCTATGAAATCCCTATAGAAGACTGTAAAGGCCAAGGGTACGACAATGGTAGTAATATGAAAGGTGCCTATAAAGGAGCTCAGGCTTTCATATTATCAGCCAACAGCGAAGCTGTTTACTCTGCGTGCACTTGTCACTCCTTAAACCTTTGTGGTGAACAAGCAGCGGAGTGCTGTCCAGCGGCTATAACTTTTTTTGGGGCTGTCCAAAAGTTGTACAACATTTTCAGTTCAAGCCCCCAGAGGTGGGATATTTTGAAAAATAAAATACCCGGATCTCTTCACTCCATGTCAAAAACACGATGGTCAGCAAGAGTGGATAGTGTAAGACCTGTTGCAGCTCATCTTCCTGGAATAGTAGAAGCACTTGAGGAAGTGATCAAACTAAATTTGACAGCAGAATGTCGTCGAGACGTAGAGGGACTGAAGAAATACTTCAAGAGCTTCAACTGCCTTCTTCTTGCATCGGTTTGGTACAAAATATTGAAACCCATTGACACAGTCAACAGAGTTTTACAGAACCGTGGTGAAACCTTAGATGTAGCGTCGAAGAATCTAAGTCAATTGATAGAAGATTTGAAAGTTTTGCGGAATGATGGTTGGGATAAAATCTTCAATGAAGTTTTGGTCGTTGCTGAAAACATAGGATGGCCACAGCAACTTGAGGAGGAAGAGAAAAGAAGGAGGAAACGAAAAAGGGCAGCTGACGCTGACGAGGACGACGAGGTGTGTGATGACAATATGGAACATAAACTTGATGCAAAGAAAACTTTTAACAACAAAGTTTTTAATGTCATTTTGGACAGTGTCATTGGGGACATGACAGTGCGTTTTAAGTCAGTCAGCGATTTGTGTAGTAACTTTTCTGTTTTGTGGTCATTCAAAGAAATGCCAGATGACCTGATCGAAACTAAATCTGCTGAACTAGTACAACGACACCAAAAGGATCTGGGAACCGATCTTCTTGAGGAACTGGTGAGTCTGAAGCAAATATATGAAGCAAACTTTGGTGGAAAAACACTTTTACCCTTTGAACTTCTCAAGAAAATTAAACTCTTCAATTTAGAATCTTTATTCCCAAATCTTACTGTTGCCTTGAGAATTTTTGCAACAATTCCAGCCACAGTCGCCAGTGCAGAACGTTCGTTTTCAGTATTAAACAGAATAAAAAACGTTCTACGCTCAACAATGTGCCAAAACAGGTTGTCAAGCCTAGGTGTTTTGGCGGTGGAAATGGACCTAGTAAAAAGAGCAAATGTAGATAGAATAATTGACGAATTTGCGTCAAGAAAAGCCAGAAGAGGAGTTTTGTTGTAATTTGTAATCATGGTTAGATTAAGATTAAAGACTTTAATTGACGAAAAGTGTTGTTTACTTTGTATATGGAAAAAAATCAATTAAACATAATTTATCTACGTGAATTATACGTAATAATTATGTATATGGATTAATAAAATCAATTTCTTCAATCAAAACATGTTGTATTTTTCTTTTTTAAATACCATTGTCTATTCAATTAATTCAACATTTACATATCTGTGATGTTTTAATTTAAATTTTCTATTATATAATTTTTTTTTTTTAAAGGTTTCAATTAAAACCATTTTGTATTTCTTCAATGAGTGCCTAAATTTGTGGTTTACTTAAATATGAAACAGCCTGAAAAGATAATTTATGAATGAATAAGTGAAAACAGGTCTAGATTACACCAAAATGAGTTATTTTATCTGTAATTCAACATTGTTCTCAATCTCAGGGACTGGGGAGTATCCCTAGACCCCCGGTACCCCACACAAACAAAACGCCTTCATGCATACCATACCTAGGGGCCCGGATTAGGTCCAGCCCTGGGGCCCGCGATCGCTCTCGCCGGCCCTGCATAGCAGGTGGAGTTGACAAAATGAATATCCCAAAAGAAATGCTTATTGCAGTCAGAAACAGCCGTTCCAAGTATGAGGATGCATTAAAAGAACAAAGGAATAATAATGATCAAAGAAGAAAGGCTATAGAAGATAAAAAGAAACATACTGCCCGACTTAAAGAATTAGAAGAACAAAAGGCAATTGTCGAAGCAGAGGCTCGCATGAAAGTTAGTGCTATTCAAGAGGAATTGCAGAACCTCAAGAAACAGATTAGCTGAATAGGTTAGTTTGAATCTAGTTAGCCTAAGTGTTGTTAGATAATTAATAAAAAAGCAGAATTGTGCAGAACACGATAAAACATTTTTATTTGTAACTGAAATTAAAAGTTAACTGAATTGATCTGCATATGCAATAGAGCATTTTTTCCATTTTAGTAGTTTTTGCGTTCTAAGCCAATGAAGTAAACAAAGAGCTTTTTTTAGTATTATATGTATTAATTTCTTTAATTTAACTGCCAAATTATGTATTTGTATATGAAATAAAACCAGTTATTTTTTTTATTAGTATTAATTATTATTCAGTCTATAAATTCAATGAACAATTAAAGTCATGGATTCATTGCATTTTAAATATAAAAGTTCAATTAACTGTTGAAATGTCTTTATCTAGTAAACAGTATTATCTTGCGTTGTCTTTTAGTTAGTTCTTGATCAAATTCTTTACATTACATAAATTATTAAGCTGATTCATTGTAAAATAATACAGTTTTGTTTTATTGCAGTAAAATAGTCTTTATTGCATAACTTAATGCTGTTTTCTCACTATGTATGTATTGTGAATAAATCACGTATAAATTTGTAAAGTTTTAAGTAAAAACTAACATATTTTGTATACACTTATACATCTCAAAGCCTTTATTACCTTCAAAGTATCTTTTAATTTTTGTATTTTTATTTGTTAATAATAGTACCATTTTTAAATTTTGTTTACATTTCATGCTAATTATTACAAGTTGATTTATGTATGTTACAATATATTTTATCAATGCAATTCTAGTTAAGGTAGAGCATTTGCAATGTATTATGATGTTTTATTGTTCAATAAGAATATGGGGTTTTTCATTTCTTATTTTTTCTTAAGATGATATTTGATAGGCATTAACCTTTTTGGTGTTATAATCATTTGTTTACATTTCATGCTAATTATTACAAGTTGTTTTATGTATGTTACAATATATTTTATCAATGCAATTTTAGTTAAGGTAGAGCATTTGCAATGTATTATGATGTTTTATTGTTCAATAAGAATATGGGGTTTTTCATTTCTTATTTTTTCTTAAGATGATATTTGATAGGCATTAACCTTTTTGGTGTTATAATCATTTGTTTACATTTCATGCTAATTATTACAAGTTGTTTTATGTATGTTACAATATATTTTGTCAATGCAATTTTAGTTAAGGTAGAGCATTTGCAATGTATTATGATGTTTTATTGTGCAATAAGAATATGGGGTTTTTCATTTCATTTTTTCTTAAGATATATTTGATAGACATTAACCTTTTTGGTGTTATAATCATTTGTTTACATTTCATGCTAATTATTACAAGTTGTTTTATGTATGTTACAATATATTTTGTCAATGCAATTTTAGTTAAGGTAGAGCATTTGCAATGTATTATGATGTTTTATTGTGCAATAAGAATATGGGGTTTTTCATTTCATTTTTTCTTAAGATATATTTGATAGACATTAACTTTTTTGGTGTTATTAATCATTATTATTATTGCATTACTAGTTTGCAATATGTAGTACTAGAAGCCTAAATTAAGAATTAAAATTTCAATTACATTAAATGTGAATAGTAGAAATATAATTTATTTTCCAATTGTTATGATGAACAATGTATTATGATGTTTACTTGTACAATGAGAATATGGGGTTTTTTCATCTCTTATTTTTTCTTAAGATGATAGTTGATTTACATTAAATTTTTTGGTGTTATAATCATTATTATATTAAATTACTAGTTTGCAATGTGTAGTACCAGAAGCCTAAGTTAAAAGTTAAAATTTCAATTACGTTAAATGCGAACGGTAGAAATATAATTTATTTTCCAATTGTGATGAATAACATTTTATTTCTTTTAAATGTTTGATGTGGCTGATTTTTTTAGCATTAAAATACCTAAAAGATCTGATCTGTTTAAAATAAGAATGGATTTAGTTGTTAGATGGTAAGATTTTGGCCATGTAATATTATACTAGTTAATGATTAATTTTGTTTTCAACTACTGTAATACAAATAATATATTTTTGTAAATTGAAAACGATGGCACAATAAAATATAATTTAAAGTGAAATGAATCTGGTTTTAATTTAGTTATCCTTATATTGTAAATGACATACATGTAGTAACAAAATTCAATGAGTCATATTCGAGCTGCGATATATAACCTGGAATTATTTTCAAATTTTCCTTGAAATCCTGGAATTATGCTTGAATTTTATAAACTGTATTTTGTGGACACCCTGACTAAGTATTGTCAGGTTTCATCTGATCATCCAAAATATATGTGCAGGGTGACAAGAATTGAATCACTACAATAAGACAAATATCCAATAATGCTGTCAATGTAACGCTTGTAAAATATTTTATTGCAAAAATAGCTAATTCTTCTAAAATACAACAGCAATATACATCAGCAGAAAACAAATTTTACTGATCTGTAAATGAACTGCCATTGCTTCAGTTATCAACAGCCAAATTTCTTACTGAAACCAGTTTTCGGTTTTAAATACTTTTTGAGTATGTCTCAGAAATCTGTCTAATATCTAGTGAATCAATAAGTAATGTGGACTTAATAAGTAAAAATTGTACATAGTATTTTGGGAATTTCCTCACCCTAAAATTCTATTAAATGAGAGTTACAAAAAGTAGATAATTGGGAACAGTTTATTTACTCTCAGGGTATGATTATTTACATTTTTCCAAAAAAGAAATATTTAAAGATTTTATTTAAATGTATACAAGTTTGTTAAATGGATTGTAATGCTCAAATTAGTATACAACACTAAAATTAAATTGAAATTTACCTTGAGTAATTACAAAATAACCTGCCATTTTAGGTCTGGTTCAGTAATAACACTTATTTAAACAAATCACAACACAGTTGATTAAATGTTCACAGGATAATTGGATATAATTGTAGTACATGACAGATAAATAAAAATAATAATTAATGAATAATAGGAGAGAAAAAAGTATAGTTACTATTAAGAACTAGAAGTTCTTTTCTTAATTGGTGGTCAGACTGAATTTAGAAAATATAAATGGAACTCTTATTCATAAAAATCAATACAGTCAATAATACTATAGTTGTTTTTAGAAATATATATTTTGTTTTAATGGTAACAAATAGTATTCTATTTTTGTGTCAGTAAAGTTAATTAAGCCAGTGCAATTAAAAATATTATTCTTTAAAAATTTGTAAAAAGAAAAACGGCTCATCGTTTAAAGTTTTGAAAAATACATGCAACTTTCTTAGTTATGAAGATAATGGTGAGATTATTTTTTAATTGTTCATAAATAAATATTTTTCTCTTTGATATAATATTTGAAAATGTTCCTGTTTAAAAACATACAGAAATAGTAGAAAACAAATTATTGGCTATGCAAATGTTGCTACTTTGTTAAGAAGAAAGAATTGACTTGTAGTGTTTGACATAAATATGATGGATATGTATTTTTCAGCTACTCTCATACAACCGAGCTAACAGGGCTGTAGCTATCCTGTGTAACCATCAACGGGCTGTGCCAAAGACGCATAACAAGTCTATGGCAAACTTACGAAAGAAGCTGGCTGCGAAAAGGGAAGCTGTGGAGGAGGCTAAGAAAAATTACAAACATGCCAAGAGAGACGCTAAAAATGGTTCTGCAAAGGAAAAAATGTAAAAAGTGTTTTATACCTACACAAAAACATAATTATGACATATATACACAATAATAATTTAGCTCTGACGTATCCTTTATATGTATGTCTTTAAATATGTAACTTATTCAAATATCTTTGAACTTATTAAAATGTATTGGTTGTCAAAATTTAGTAAAATAAAGTTAACAATAATTTCAATTTTTTAGAAGTATTTTATCAAGTTTTATCTAAAATAAATGCATATATCACTTATAATTTTTTATATTTTTTTTTCTTTGCCAATTAAACTATGACAACAGAACAAATAACTTCAATTGGTCAATATCATTTTTCATAACCTATTCCAGTTCAGTGTCTAAACTGACCCAATTTGAATTTTAAAAGCCAAAAGGGAAATTTACAATTATTAATAGTAATTGCATTCTACTATTTATCTGTGCTTTGGTATAGCTAGAGTCGCAAAATGTTGTCTAAATTTGAACCTAATTAAATTTTGTAACTTTCCATTATCATGGTATTATTATCCTTGATAAGTTCATATTTGATTGATATTGACTTTCTATTTTATTTTAAATCAGTCTCCCCCAGCCTCTTCCGGGTTTGCTTGCCAGTAGGTACCGCACTTCTACAATATTCTACGAGTAGGACGTAGTTTTTAATTACGGTTATTTTTAGTTGTTTTTAATTTTTTTTCGAAAAAATATAAACAAGATTAAGCAAAAAAGATGTAGAGAGTACTGCTAAGAAATAAACATTTAAGAGACTGTATTTATGTTCTACAAACGCCCTTCCCTAAGCAACCTGAATTGTTTTCTGTAGCATGTTTTGAAAAAATTATCTCAGATTAGATAAAATATGAAAAAATATAAATGGACCTAATAATAGTAGTTTTTAATATTTGTCATGTGTTTTATTTAATTCATTATATTATAAACTAGTTTACGTCAAAATAGTGTGGTGTAAATACTCTAGGACGTAATTTTTTGGCAAATTTGTTCGCCAAGGGCTGTATAAATAGATTTTTGTGACCATACACAAAAATGAATTATTTTGATCTTTCCATTTATGCAGACTTCTTTTGACTGTTATAATTGACACAGTCAAAGAAAATTTTGACTGCCATAACATTTTTCAGCCATTATAAGTTTTTAATTTATATATGCAGTCACACATGGTAAAAACAAAAATGTGTTAATAAATGGCTCTTTGTAAGTAATAGTTATTAAAAACTAAATAACTACCTTAGTTAGTAACAATGACTACACTCATTTGCCCCATATCTCTACGATCGACGTCTTAATGATGAATAATAAATAAATGTTGTTATTGTTAACCCAAGGAATGTCAATGCTAATTTCCTCAAATGTCGCCATATTTTTAGTGATAAATAAGACTTTTTAATTCGTCATAAATTTATTAATAGCATCAGAAGGATAAAATGTACATAATTTTTATCAGAAAGAAATGCATTTAAAATATTGATACTGGGTGGGAAAAAATCAATTAAATTAAGAAATGTTATAAAAATAGTTTTTTATAACTCATTCATAAAATAATTTTATAAAAAGTTTATAGGTCATTAAAAGTTTATGTAAAACGATAATATTAGAAGAAAACTTGGATACACAATCTGTGCATAATTTTGCGCCAAACAAAAAAATGTATCATTATATTGTCCAATATTGACAAAAAATTAGATAAGAAGTAATAACTAGTCTAAATGTATTGCCTAACAACGAATATGACAATAAGATCATTCAAGTATATCTCTAATGTCACTCGAATGACAGGGATCGCACATAATCACAAATAACAACAAAAATTAGTTAAATAATACACAAACGCTAAAAGTTGTATAAAAGCACAGCAAAAGACACAAACAACTACCGGCTTGGCAATGGCGAATGGGACTGGCTGGTAGACAGACAGATGGCGTGTGAGACAAAGTAAACAAACAAAATCAACAAGCCACTGTGCCATAAACACTGCTTCACAGTCTTTCAAATGATTTGTATTTGAACTGGCTTTGACGTTTTATTTTAACTGTGAGCGACTAACTGAGTGTGCGCACATCGCCTCAAACATTTTACAAACAAACCGATCACCTCAATTTGAAGCGTTCAACATTCCTTGGGTTAAAAAGAATCAAGATTGTGAGTTTGTAATTTAAAACGGTTATGTTATTAAAACTCGAATAATATTATATGTTGTTTATGTTTCAGTCAAGCCGATAAAGCTAAAAAGACCTTAGAATGGTTAAAGGAACAGCTTCTGAATTTAGAGGTTCAAGAAACAGATTGGGAAGAAAACAAATGTTTAGCTCTGGAAACATCAAAGCTGAACTACTTGGACCCTAGGATATCTGTTGCATGGTAAGTGTTGTGCTAACTTGAAGTAAGTATTGTAAAAAAGTTTATTATTGGTAATAGTTGGAAATTAATAATATAATGAACAGTTAACAATTATTTCAACCTATTTGGAGCATTGGAAGTTCTGTTTATGTTATTCCACACTAGCATATTTGTTTGGAATGTAATATTAGAAAAATGTAATAATATTAATTTAGGTTTAATAATTATTTTGGAATCAATGTTTTTTACTCATGCTTGATATACCTAATTGATCTCTGCTTCAACGTCATAACCTTTTGTAACTTTGAACTTTATCTAGAACAGCCATAACGAGGCTTCGAGACGTTAAGTAACATCAGGCCATAACAGAAACAGAAAAACTGTCTGGAACGTCAACGGGTCAAGTAACAGGTTACAAAAATAACAGATTATTATAACACATTATCAGAACATAATAGAATTACGTAACAGGTTATCGAAATAGTAACTGTAATTCCCATCTCTAGTGTAAATGTCAAAAAAAACTCAAAACAAAATGGATACAAATCGAATCCAAGGCTAGCAGTACATTTTATTAGGGGTGTGCAGTAGTGATTTTTGAGTTTGAGTCGAGTAGTTGGCATTTTTTTCGAGTATCGAGTATTTACAGAAGGATTTCCTGTTCACCCAAGACAACTGTAAAAGGCAGACACCATACTAAGCCTATGTTAAGTTTTGCCAGATTCGTAAATATATACATCTAAACTGAACACAATAATTTTGATTTGTTGTTTGTAACTGTAACATTTGATAAATAAAACTTGTTACTTCCTGCCTTCCTTCATTTTTATGTGGCATTGTTTTGTTTAAACTTTTTCCTTTTTTCAGAACTAATATGATGTAAGAAATTAAGAAAGTATAGTATTAATTGAAACAACGTGTATTATAAAGATTTAATCTGTTCACTCATATCACAGATCAGATTTTCTATGCAAGCCAATTACACTGTTTCACAGCTGGCCTATATGTTTATCTGGTGGTTCAGTTTAAAGTGTACCGCGAAAACATAGTAAAGCTTGTTGGCAAAAGTTGCATCCAACCAAACTGATGCTAAAATTCAGGCAATATCACCAAATGTGGTCATTTGCTTTGAGAATTGCCTCTTCTAAACAAAAAAATTGATTGTGTACACGTCAAGAAGAGTGGATCTGTATTCTGTGGGTATTTAATTCAGTAATAACAAGGTTACAACTAACCGGAAATAAGCTCTGAATTGTATAATCAAATTTGAAAATCTGGATGACAAAGACTGCAGTTCAATCGATTGAATAATAACTAAGCAGGTTTACTAAAAAGTAAAATGTTAAAGTAGCTTAGGATGAATTAGTTTTAAAGTTATGATCGGTAATGAAATATGTGCAACTTGAAACTACTTCGATACATGAGGCTACACTGAACAACAGATAAATAATTATGTCATAACGGGAAATTCATTAAACATGGTGTAATCGAATGAAAACCATAGACCTAGTCGGCTAATAGTTATATTAGCCGACTACGTCTATGGCCAATAAGGTCTAGCCGATATTGGCGACGAGATGCAGTCTGAAATATCAGCTAAGTGCCAGCTAGTGATACAGTATAGATTTTGCGCAGCTAAACTATAAACTTATGAATAAAAACGAGAGTTTGATAAGACTACGGTTCAATAAAAATTATTTTCCGAATCTCTAAATTCGTCTTATTTTGTTTAGAAAAGGTCTTCCAACATGTTTCTCACTCACTTGGGTTGATTCGTGATTGTTTTTACAGTTTACATCGACGTCAATGTGAACAGGGAACTGTTCAGTGAATTTACGAATCAAAATTATCGTACTTTACCACCATTTACATTCCAACTGTGTTATTGTCTAACCTAGTCAGAAGACCGTTCAACAATTTGACAAGAAAAAATATTGTCTGCGCAAATATTACACACAGTTATGGCGATCTAAGGCGTTTTCGGTGTAAGAATTAATAGACGTTCACCACGGATATCAATAATGTTGTGTCACACGCTGCTAGAACGCCATTACCATATTTTATATAATATGATACGGTATTTTCTTCTTCTTCAAATCATTGTACGATACCCTGCTCAGATTATAAAACAAAATAGACCTCAATCGACTTGCAAGAAATATACGATAATATCATTTCCGTATAGTTTATTTCATAATTACGTGTACCAAACTGATAGCTATGATTAAGGGTAAAATAAAACACAAGGAAGCACACAATTTTTTATTGATAACTTATTAAACTATTTACTCTTAAAACTAAATTAGGATGTAAATATGAAATTTCGTGAAATACTCAATCGAACTTCAAGTAGTTTCGGGAGCTTCGAGCCAAGTTCGAGTAGTAAAATACTCGAAGTTTCGAGTACTCGCACACCCCTAGTTTTAATGCACTAAATACTAAATTAAAAGCAAAGAGACATACTAAATGCAAGCTTGAAAACATACAAAATAATACTGAATGTATATGTACTTGCGGCCCTTAGATTATTTTAAGAAAATTAATATGGATCGTCATTAAATCCTAGTGAGGAACTGCTTTAAAGCAACCTTTGGAATAGCATTAGATCTCAGTGAAATGCTTCTAATCAGATGTATTAGAAGTCTGGGGGAAAATTATATTTATAGGGTACTATCAGATGAACATGTCCTGGGCTTCATGGCACTTTTGTATTTCATCAAACATTCACAATCAATGAAATTTATGTAAGTACATTATCATGGTGCTAAAGCATAAATTGTTTTGTCATCAGTATATTAAGAGAGAAATGACAACAGCAAACTTACTTAAAAAAACAAGCCTACCAACACCCTGCAGTAGTAAGCAAAAAGAGACAATACATAACACAAATATTCAGTGCCACTGGGAGTAGAGTCTGATGAGGAATGTACCAGTGGCACTGAAAATAAATTTTATGTGTTGTATTTCTTATTTGTTTATTACTGCAAGGTGTTTGTGGAATTTTCTTCTTGTAGTAAGTTTGCTAAATGCCCTATCTCTCACAATATACTCATTTTTGGCTTAGTGCCCAACCTAAAATTGTTCTGCCACAAATTTGGTTGATTTTTTCCTGATCACTTCCTGTAGACATTGTTAAACTTATAGATAGTACTTCCATTTTATTCAATCATCGACTATTTAAGTGTTAGTAAGGACTTTTGGTACACCAAAAAATTGAAATAAACCTAGTGAGCTTAACCTTCATATTATCATGACCCACCCGCCCACACATAGACATGCAGTGGTAATGATACAGTGCTAAAACACCTGCTATGCTCTTTATGGTCTTGGCGAACCAGGAAGTCTCACGCATCCAGGTGATGAACATTTACGTCATCATATCTGTACACTCATATCTTTTTTTTTATTTGTCCTGACACATTTTAAAAGTGTTGTACCTTTGTTTACTTCGTATAGCAACTCCTGGGCAGCATCTATTAGCCTCTGTGTTTACTAAAAAATCAAACCGTTTTAGAACAAAAATTGTTTCAATCACATGTTTTACAGCCGAACAATCTGAATTAAATTTCATGGCATAAGCCAAATGGTTTGCCAGCATACTCAGCAACTTTTCTGATATTAATGTGGTGATTGTTTTAAATCATTTCTTTAAATTTTCATTTTTCATATATTGTTGTGGATACGGGGTGTCTAGAATTCTCTTCGTGAACATCTTTACAGCTGACTCGCTAAAATGAATATCCTGCATTTCTAAACTTTATTACACATTATTCTGTTTTGATAGCAAAAATTAAAGCAAATCCTCAGATCAAGAACCTTCTTAACAATTGGCAATACACTAATCACCCAATTTGGCTACCAGTGTACGAGTTCTATCCAAAAATTAAGCAAAATGAGGCCTTAAAAACTTGAATTTGCAAAATTTAGTCTGCGTCAATTTGTTGTCCCCTTCAAAGTACTCTCGATTTGTTGCTATGCACTTATTCTATCTTCTTTTCCATTGTTTACAGCACACTTGGAAGTCTTTGGAAGTTAGGCTTTTTAGTGTTCTCACTTCTATTATATCAGAATGACAAAAGTGCAGAAGATTTTTTCCCATATAAAGTTTTATATTTTTCAAGCAGATGTAAATTGATAATATTTTTGTTATTTTAAATTATATACCCAGCATAGAGACAAAATAAAACTAACTGTACAATACTCACAAATTTACATTATGTTTAATAGTGAGTCAATTTATATTTCAATAAACTTATAGGTAGGTTTATTGTATGTAAAAATTAATTAAAAGTGTCATAGAAAAGAGACATGTTCATTGTCTTTTCATTTTTTATTTCAGGTGCAAAAAGTTTGATGTGCCCATTGAGAAAATTTTCAACAAGAACCAGCGAGACAAGTTCCGGTGGGCCATTTACATGGCTTCTGCTGACTATGTATTTTAAAGACATTATAGTTTGAGCAGAGTGGTAAATTGTGGCTGGTCTTATTAAACCTGTGATAACTATTAGTTATTCATTAATTGATTGTGATTGTTCTTATTTTCGTGTCTTTTAAATTATTGTTTCTTCATGTCCCAGGTTTTGTACAGTTTATTGTACAATAGAAGTCTCCCACTCTGCTTGATACATAACAAATTTTAGTAATATTGTTCCACTATTTATTAAAAATATAAAAGGGTATGCTTTACTCGATTTTATACTTATTTCATATTTTAATTTTGTTTGATGATTCAGATGTTTGAAGCAAATAGCAATTTATTAGTGAAAACAATTTCGTGCAACGTTTTATAGGACAAACAATTTTTATTTGTATAATTTAGTTAAGTAAATGTTTTGAGGTATTATATTTATAAATGTTGGCTTATTTTGCTGAATTATTACCAAAGTGCATCATCAGATGTAAGCCCAACAATGTGATTAATGTCATAAAAGTAATTAGCACAGAAACTATACACCACAACAAATTTTATATAAAAGATTGAATCATTTAAAATGATTTATGTATTTAAGGAATAAGCTGATGCTAATAACCAAGCATAAAGAAATAAATTATATGGTGGCATTTATTTAATATATTTAAATAATCCTTATTTACACAAATGTATTAGCCTTTACATTTTCCAATAAAGTTTTATATGGATTGAAAGAAGATTTTTTAAATAAAGAGAAGTATCAGCTCGGGATGTTGCACAGAGTCCAAGTGTCACTTGTACCGGGTCTTTGACCGGTACATTACGTTTTTTTTCGTCGTTGTCTGCCAGGCTGCCTGAGATCGCTCGTGTCCTGCGTTTCGCGTACTTTGGTGGCTGTTGGCTCGGATCCGTTCGTTCCGTGTTCCAGCCTTTGTCTGTCAGGTTGGCCATCTTCTAGATTGTTCTAGTAGTGCTAGTTGTTTCTCGGCGGCCGAACCTCCTTAATATGATCGGCTAGAGACTCTAAAACTCCAGGGTTCTCGAGTGGGACATTTTCCCTCAGCCTGTCGTCCGGGGAGAGTTCGACCATCCACACTGCCAGCCTGGCCTGAGGACCATGTATAGAGGCCATTGGTGACCCTGCTGCCCCACCTACATCTTTGGGTAGGAGTCTTCCGTCCTCAGGTCAGTGCTTTCCATGTTGTTTTTCCCGGCGGCTGAGCTGGGGGTTTTGCTGTTTCAATATTTATATAAAGAAAAAATGGAAGTGAAATATGAAACAAAAGAAGAAAAAAAAGTTGGTGGAACTATTTAATTGAGGCCTAGGCCTAAAACCTGGACAGGGATTTGTGCAACACAGCCATGGGGGGGGGGGGGACCTATATGAAATTTATTATTAAAGAAAAAAAAAAACTTAAAATACAAAAAGAACTTTTAGTGTTAATATTTATTGTTATTTAATTTTAGTTAGTTTATTTTCTTGTTACATTTGTTTAGATTTTTATATTTGTTAGGTCCCCATTGTTAAATCATGTTAGTTTTTATTTATATGTTTAGGCCTAGTTATGGTTTATTTTTTTTTTTGTTAAGTGTATTAGGGGTGTTTTGAAGTGAATTTTTACTCGAACGGTACCGTTTTATATATTTTTTTAAATTGTTTAATTTTTAAACTCACCAAAAGGGGATTATTGTACTTTTGCTTAACTTCTTATTCGGAGCTGCCCAGGGATTCCGGCTTACTCCCTGGCCTCGGTGGAATCAAGGGATGTGTGGGCTAAATTGCCGGTTTAAGTGTTGTGATCCAAAGGTTATAAATTTTCACTTTTATTTGGGCATTAAATTTTTTTACGTTTTGGGTGTCTCAGGCTAAACTGCAGATAGGCCATGTAATTGTTAATTCTGGTATTTGTAGAGTTTGTTGTTTTGTAGCTTTTGTATTATTTTCTTGTTAATTTAGTGTTCTTGTTGTTTATTTAAGTGCAAATTAATGTTGTGGCCTTCTGCCTATTGATATTGTGGCCTTCTGCCAGCCAGTTTTGCTTTCTTGGTAATAAATTAGTGTTGCTCAGCTGCCGAGTTTTATTTTGGACCCTCCAACTGCCACCCGTGATCCCCTCGCTTGACTTGTTTTGAGCCATCCCCCCAGTTGGCACGCTTTCCAGCTTTGGTGGGGGGGATGGGTCTCAATTGGTAGCAGAGCGTGGTTGCCTAAAAAAAAAAAAAAAAAAAAAAATTCTCTCTTGGTTGTTGGCGGTGGGTGTTTGCCTGTTAGTAGGTCCTGGTTGGCCGACCTACCGTCAAAGGTGTCTTGGTAATACGTAAAAAAAAAAAAAAAAAAAAAAAAAAAATAAAGAAACAAATAAATAATTATTTAAAAAGAAAAACAATTAGAAAACCAAATAAATAATTTAACTTATTTGGACCCTGGAGTTGTCGTTTTTTTGTAGATTGTTGAGATTTGTTGCGATAGAGATGTTATATATATAGGAGTGCCACATTCTGCAGAATGTGGCACTCCTAGTCAAGGAAGAATTGATTTTCGAGTTGAGGTCGCGTGGGGTGGCTCCGGAGGGTGATGTTTTGAATCTCCGGAGGTTGCTGCGGGAGCAGTTGTCCGCGGGTACGGCGGTGGAGTGGTCTGATCTACTGGAGGTGGGGGATGAGTTGTCTGTTTGTAAACGCAAGGTGGAAGATTGGGAAGGGGTGTTAGAAGATTTGCAGGTGGAACCTCCAGTAGGTCGTGACCGGGCCTGCAGTCTTGCGCGTTTGGGGTATCTGCTTGCCCGCTTACGGATGGTCAACCGGGCACCGGGGTTGGAACCGTCGGATAGGGCGTGGATCTTGGAGAGTGTGTCTAGGCTTGCGGAGATTTTTCAGGCACTCTCCGGTTCCACGACTCCTACGGGTCTGGGTCAGCGGCCTAATTTCTCGCTGTCGCCTAACGTGTCGAGGCCGCAGGCTGAGACAACGGCTCTCACTGTGCCTGAGGTTCCTTCTGAGCCTGCAGGCGTTTCTGTTGAGGTCGCTTGTGGTTCGGCTCCAGCTGCCGTTCCTTCTGCTTCTTTGTGTTCACCTGCTCTTCTGCAGCTGAGCTACCACAAGCTACCTAACCCTCTCACGCCCATGATCCAGAATCTCCCTGTGATCGATGGGATGGATCCCGAGGAGCTTCTTAAGTTTCTTGTGGCCTTTCTCAGACTTAGTGAGATGCCCGGCATGCAGGCTGGGGACTTGCTTCGTCTGATTTTCCCGTATTGCAGAGGTCCCGTTGGGGAGTTGCTGAGTTCTGTCTTGGCCAGTGATGCCTCGGTGGACTCGTTCCATCGAGAGTTACTGTCGTCGTTTCTTCCCATTCGACTCAGGGAGAGGATGGTCATGGACAGATTTTATCGGTCGCAGGGTAGGGGCGAGTCTCTGGCAGCCTATGTCTCTTCAGTCAAGGAAGCTCGTCAAGCGTTGCGCCTCACACTTTCTGAAGCTGACACCGTTCGTGTCATCCTGGATGGCATTTCTCCTGAAGAACGGTGCAGATTAGTTTTTGCTGGTGTGCCTTCGTCTTTTCGGGAGCTGCATCAGCTGTGCATTGTTTCGCGCAGCGTGCAGTTCTCAGACCAGCAAGGGAGGGATTCTGAGAGTCATCGTGCTCTCCCCACCCGTCGACCGGCTATGTCTGTAGGTGTGAGTCAGCCAGTGGAGGGTCGTGGTTCTCGGCCTCCTGTTGTGTGTTTTGCTTGTGGCCAACCTGGTCACATTCGTCGTGACTGTCCACGTGCTCGAGGTCGTGGGGCGGGAAACGCTCAGCGCGGGGGGTTGCCTCCACAGTAGCTCCCCGCGTTGTTGCAAGTGACCGTGGCCATTTGCCTCTGACACGTGCCCATAGCAGGAGTGTCGGGGATTTTTCGGGCCTTGCTGGCATGGCTTCCCTGGGACTTAGTGCGGTCACCTCGGTGTGTCCTGGCGTTTTTGTTTCTTTTGGTGGTACGGTGTGTCGAGCCCTTCTTGATTCTGGTTCGGCATGCAGTATCATCAGCCTTTCTCTTTTTGAGTCCCTTGACGCCTTAGGACTTGTCAGGAACACCGAGCCTTCTTCTATCACGTGCTGGACGGCATCCCAAACTCCTCTACCTATACTTCTAAAGGCGTTTTTCCATTTTAAGATCGAAGGATTTTCCTGGAGGTGGGGTTTTCTTGTTGCCAAGGACCTGACGGTTTCTTGTATCCTAGGGGCAGACTTTATTTCTAAGAGTGGGATGGTGCTTGACCTCCAGAAGCGACAGATGTTTTTCAAGTTTAATCGGCGAGTTTTGGTGCCTCTAGTAGGTGATTCTGACTGCCCTCCTGCAGTCAGAGAGGTGGGTTGTGAGCCCGAACAACCCAAGGTGGATCCAGTTGGTCATCTCCCCCCTGAGCAGGCGGAGGCCATTAGGAGACTGTGTTTGCGGTTTCCTGATGTGCTTACACCTGAGCTTGGGGTCACTTCTCTTCTGGAGTATGAGATCCACCTCACGGATTCTCAGCCAGTTAGAAGTCATCCGTACAAACTTGCTCCCCCAAAGATGGAGGTTATGAGGGCTATGATTGAAGATCTTCTGAGCAAGGGTGTGATTGAACCGTCTCGTTCCGCTTATGCCAGTCCAGCTTTTCTTGTGCCCAAGCCTAATGGTAAGTCTAGGCTTGTGATGGATTATCGGAGGCTCAACGCTAAGGTCGCTATTGACTCGGTACCTCTGCCTGATTTGCATTCTGCGTTTGATTGGTTCGGTAAGGCTAAGTTTTTCAGTGTGTTTGATTTGAACCAGGCCTACCATCAGATTCCATTGAAGAAGGAATCACGGCCTATGACTAGCTTCTGTGTTCCCTGGAATCTTTACCAGTTCACTAGGGTTCCTATGGGTCTTGCTGTGGGTGCCCAGACTCTTACTCGTCTGCTTGATTCCATCTTCCATGATGTGAAATTCAAGTTTGTCTTCAATTACCTGGACGACCTTCTTGTCTACAGTGAGACTTTCGGGGAACACATGCAACATCTGGAGGAAGTGCTTAGTCGCCTTAAATCAGCTGGCCTTACCGTCAATCCAGAGAAAGTCACTTTTGCTCGTCCTGAGATTTCTTTTCTGGGTCATCTGATTTCTTCTCGAGGCGTCTGCATTGATCCTGTGAGGACCCAGGGCATTCGGGATATTCCTCCTCCCAGAGATGCCAAGGGGATTGCCCGTTTTGTGGGGATGGTGAATTTTTACCGGCGCTTCATCCCTAACGTGGCCGAGCTTGCTGCCCCGTTGAACGAGTTGCGGAAGAAAGGTGTTCCTTTTGTGTGGGGCCAAGCTCAGCAGACTGCCTTTGATGCTCTCAAGGAGGCTATCATGCAACCTCCTGTCCTGCGTATGCCTGATTTCAGCAGAGAATTTGTTCTTCAGAATGATGCCTCCTCCTCCGCCATTGCTGCTGTTCTTTCTCAGGAGTTTGATGGGGTCAGGCAGCCCATCGCTTTTGCTTCGAGGACGTTGTCTCACCAGGAAAAGAAAGCTTCTTCCATCTATGAGTTAGAGTGTCTGGCTGTTGTCTTTGGTACGGACAAGTTTCGGCGTTTCTTGGAACACGCTGAGTTCTTGCTGGAGACGGACAATCAGGCACTATCTTGGCTTCTTGCCCATCCCAGACAGCTTGGGAAATTGGTCGCTGGGTGGTCAAAATTTCTGCCTTTAAGTTCCGAGTTCAACATCTTAGGGGTACCCAGAATGTCATCGCGGATGCTCTTTCCCGCATGTATCATGAACCCAGTGATCCACCGACTGAGGCTGTTGCTCAGTGTGGTGCTGTTCTTCTGGATTTTCCTCTGGCTTTTGACGACCTACTGTCCTATCAGCAGAAAGATCCTGAGCTGTCAGTCATCTTAGGTGAGCTTCAAGAGGGAGGTGCCCACCCTCCCTATTTTCTGTCCAAAGGGGTACTCTGTTGCCGTCCTCGACAGAGGGGTGAACCCCGTGTCAACACCTAGTCATCTAGTACCGATGGTCTTTCAGTATTATCACTCTTCCCTTGTGGGCGGTCATCTTGGCATTCATAAGACCATCGCTAAGATTCGTAGGTACTTCATCTGGAAGGGCATGGACCGGGATGTTGCAGGCAGAGTGCGGGCTTGTCACCTGTGCTCTCTCAGCAAGCCTAGTCAGAATGCAAGGTTAGGGTTGTTATCTTCTGAGGTGGCCGAGCGTCCTTTTGAGAAGGTGTTCATCGACTACGTGGGTCCTTTTCCCCGTAGCAAGTCAGGTAGCTCCTACCTACTTGTTTGTGTGGATGCTTTCTCGAAGTTCGTTTGGCTTTTCCCACTTCGGAGTGCTACGGCTAAGCTCACCATCCGTGCTCTCCAGTCCCAACTCTTCCAGCACTTTGGTGTGCCTTCCACTCTTGTGTCCGACAACGGTAGCCAGTTTACCTCACACGAGTTTCGTAGGTTCTGTTTTGGCAATGGTATCAGGCATGTGACTACCTCTCCGTATTACCCACAGCCTTCTCATGCAGAGCGGTTCAACCGCAATCTTCGGACTGCCCTTATCACTTTCCATGCTGAGAAGCAGAACACCTGGGATGAGAGTCTTTCTTGGCTCCAGCTTGCTTTCAATTCTTCCAAGCATGAGAGTCACAATGCCACTCCCTTCGAGACTCTACATGGCTACCCTCCTAACAACCCTTTGTCCAACTTGTGGAGGTTGGAGGATCTTCTACCTACGCCAGGTGCCACTGACGTAGTGTCCACGTGGCGGGCTGCTCGGCGCAACCTACTACGTGCTAGAGAGAGAGTAAGGAGGAGGTATGATAAGGGTCGTACTCCTAACCCTTTTCAGGTTGGAGATCTGGTTCTTTGTCAGGCTCACCGGGTCAGTTCAGCCGCGGAACGAAGAGCTGCAAAGTTGTGCTATCGGTGGTCTGGTCCCCACCGCATCGACAGGTTTTTGTCACCGGTAACTGCTCTGCTGGTTGATCCCCAGTCAGGAAGGGTGTTCAGGAAAGCCCATGTGTCCCAGCTTAAGGCTCTCCGGGGAACGGTTGATCCAGGAGTTGGTGTTCCTGGGGGTTTCTTGGGGCAACGAGATTGATCACCTCTGCGCCCTAGGTTGCTGTTCTGAGAGAGTCTCCTTCTCTCTTTTCTGGTCGGGCCCGACCGTCAGGGTAGTTCGCTCCCTGTTTGAGGGGTTTCCCCTCTTAGATTCTTTTTGGCGTCCTTGGAACACCACTCTTCGGAGGTCTCTTCTTCGTCTTCTGTTTGGTTCCCTGAGGTACCGAGTTTTCTCCCCTGCCTGGTTTGTTGAGGTTTTGCAGAGGGAGGTTGTACCAGGTCTTTGACCGGTACATTACGTTTTTTTTCGTCGTTGTCTGCCAGGCTGCCTGAGATCGCTCGTGTCCTGCGTTTCGCGTACTTTGGTGGCTGTTGGCTCGGATCCGTTCGTTCCGTGTTCCAGCCTTTGTCTGTCAGGTTGGCCATCTTCTAGATTGTTCTAGTAGTGCTAGTTGTTTCTCGGCGGCCGAACCTCCTTAATATGATCGGCTAGAGACTCTAAAACTCCAGGGTTCTCGAGTGGGACATTTTCCCTCAGCCTGTCGTCCGGGGAGAGTTCGACCATCCACACTGCCAGCCTGGCCTGAGGACCATGTATAGAGGCCATTGGTGACCCTGCTGCCCCACCTACATCTTTGGGTAGGAGTCTTCCGTCCTCAGGTCAGTGCTTTCCATGTTGTTTTTCCCGGCGGCTGAGCTGGGGGTTTTGCTGTTTCAATATTTATATAAAGAAAAAATGGAAGTGAAATATGAAACAAAAGAAGAAAAAAAAGTTGGTGGAACTATTTAATTGAGGCCTAGGCCTAAAACCTGGACAGGGATTTGTGCAACACAGCCATGGGGGGAGGGACCTATATGAAATTTATTATTAAAGGAAAAAAAAAACTTAAAATACAAAAAGAACTTTTAGTGTTAATATTTATTGTTATTTAATTTTAGTTAGTTTATTTTCTTGTTACATTTGTTTAGATTTTTATATTTGTTAGGTCCCCATTGTTAAATCATGTTAGTATTTATTTATATGTTTAGGCCTAGTTATGGTTTATTTTTTTTTGTTAAGTGTATTAGGGGTGTTTTGAAGTGAATTTTTACTCGAACGGTACCGTTTTATATTTTTTTTTAAATTGTTTAATTTTTAAACTCACCAAAAGGGGATTATTGTACTTTTGCTTAACTTCTTATTCGGAGCTGCACAGGGATTCCGGCTTACTCCCTGGCCTCGGTGGAATCAAGGGATGTGTGGGCTAAATTGCCGGTTTAAGTGTTGTGATCCAAAGGTTATAAATTTTCACTTTTATTTGGGCATTAATTTTTTTTACGTTTTGGGTGTCTCAGGCTAAACTGCAGATAGGCCATGTAATTGTTAATTCTGGTATTTGTAGAGTTTGTTGTTTTGTAGCTTTTGTATTATTTTCTTGTTAATTTAGTGTTCTTGTTGTTTATTTAAGTGCAAATTAATGTTGTGGCCTTCTGCCTATTGATATTGTGGCCTTCTGCCAGCCAGTTTTGCTTTCTTGGTAATAAATTAGTGTTGCTCAGCTGCCGAGTTTTATTTTGGACCCTCCAACTGCCACCCGTGATCCCCTCGCTTGACTTGTTTTGAGCCATCCCCCCAGTTGGCACGCTTTCCAGCTTTGGTGGGGGGGATGGGTCTCAATTGGTAGCAGAGCGTGGTTGCCTAAAAAAAAAAAAAAAAAAAAAAATTCTCTCTTGGTTGTTGGCGGTGGGTGTTTGCCTGTTAGTAGGTCCTGGTTGGCCGACCTACCGTCAAAGGTGTCTTGGTAATACGTAAAAAAAAAAAAAAAAAAAAAAAAAAAATAAAGAAACAAATAAATAATTATTTAAAAAGAAAAACAATTAGAAAACCAAATAAATAATTTAACTTATTTGGACCCTGGAGTTGTCGTTTTTTTGTAGATTGTTGAGATTTGTTGCGATAGAGATGTTATATATATAGGAGTGCCACATTCTGCAGAATGTGGCACTCCTAGTCAAGGAAGAATTGATTTTCGAGTTGAGGTCGCGTGGGGTGGCTCCGGAGGGTGATGTTTTGAATCTCCGGAGGTTGCTGCGGGAGCAGTTGTCCGCGGGTACGGCGGTGGAGTGGTCTGATCTACTGGAGGTGGGGGATGAGTTGTCTGTTTGTAAACGCAAGGTGGAAGATTGGGAAGGGGTGTTAGAAGATTTGCAGGTGGAACCTCCAGTAGGTCGTGACCGGGCCTGCAGTCTTGCGCGTTTGGGGTATCTGCTTGCCCGCTTACGGATGGTCAACCGGGCACCGGGGTTGGAACCGTCGGATAGGGCGTGGATCTTGGAGAGTGTGTCTAGGCTTGCGGAGATTTTTCAGGCACTCTCCGGTTCCACGACTCCTACGGGTCTGGGTCAGCGGCCTAATTTCTCGCTGTCGCCTAACGTGTCGAGGCCGCAGGCTGAGACAACGGCTCTCACTGTGCCTGAGGTTCCTTCTGAGCCTGCAGGCGTTTCTGTTGAGGTCGCTTGTGGTTCGGCTCCAGCTGCCGTTCCTTCTGCTTCTTTGTGTTCACCTGCTCTTCTGCAGCTGAGCTACCACAAGCTACCTAACCCTCTCACGCCCATGATCCAGAATCTCCCTGTGATCGATGGGATGGATCCCGAGGAGCTTCTTAAGTTTCTTGTGGCCTTTCTCAGACTTAGTGAGATGCCCGGCATGCAGGCTGGGGACTTGCTTCGTCTGATTTTCCCGTATTGCAGAGGTCCCGTTGGGGAGTTGCTGAGTTCTGTCTTGGCCAGTGATGCCTCGGTGGACTCGTTCCATCGAGAGTTACTGTCGTCGTTTCTTCCCATTCGACTCAGGGAGAGGATGGTCATGGACAGATTTTATCGGTCGCAGGGTAGGGGCGAGTCTCTGGCAGCCTATGTCTCTTCAGTCAAGGAAGCTCGTCAAGCGTTGCGCCTCACACTTTCTGAAGCTGACACCGTTCGTGTCATCCTGGATGGCATTTCTCCTGAAGAACGGTGCAGATTAGTTTTTGCTGGTGTGCCTTCGTCTTTTCGGGAGCTGCATCAGCTGTGCATTGTTTCGCGCAGCGTGCAGTTCTCAGACCAGCAAGGGAGGGATTCTGAGAGTCATCGTGCTCTCCCCACCCGTCGACCGGCTATGTCTGTAGGTGTGAGTCAGCCAGTGGAGGGTCGTGGTTCTCGGCCTCCTGTTGTGTGTTTTGCTTGTGGCCAACCTGGTCACATTCGTCGTGACTGTCCACGTGCTCGAGGTCGTGGGGCGGGAAACGCTCAGCGCGGGGGGTTGCCTCCACAGTAGCTCCCCGCGTTGTTGCAAGTGACCGTGGCCATTTGCCTCTGACACGTGCCCATAGCAGGAGTGTCGGGGATTTTTCGGGCCTTGCTGGCATGGCTTCCCTGGGACTTAGTGCGGTCACCTCGGTGTGTCCTGGCGTTTTTGTTTCTTTTGGTGGTACGGTGTGTCGAGCCCTTCTTGATTCTGGTTCGGCATGCAGTATCATCAGCCTTTCTCTTTTTGAGTCCCTTGACGCCTTAGGACTTGTCAGGAACACCGAGCCTTCTTCTATCACGTGCTGGACGGCATCCCAAACTCCTCTACCTATACTTCTAAAGGCGTTTTTCCATTTTAAGATCGAAGGATTTTCCTGGAGGTGGGGTTTTCTTGTTGCCAAGGACCTGACGGTTTCTTGTATCCTAGGGGCAGACTTTATTTCTAAGAGTGGGATGGTGCTTGACCTCCAGAAGCGACAGATGTTTTTCAAGTTTAATCGGCGAGTTTTGGTGCCTCTAGTAGGTGATTCTGACTGCCCTCCTGCAGTCAGAGAGGTGGGTTGTGAGCCCGAACAACCCAAGGTGGATCCAGTTGGTCATCTCCCCCCTGAGCAGGCGGAGGCCATTAGGAGACTGTGTTTGCGGTTTCCTGATGTGCTTACACCTGAGCTTGGGGTCACTTCTCTTCTGGAGTATGAGATCCACCTCACGGATTCTCAGCCAGTTAGAAGTCATCCGTACAAACTTGCTCCCCCAAAGATGGAGGTTATGAGGGCTATGATTGAAGATCTTCTGAGCAAGGGTGTGATTGAACCGTCTCGTTCCGCTTATGCCAGTCCAGCTTTTCTTGTGCCCAAGCCTAATGGTAAGTCTAGGCTTGTGATGGATTATCGGAGGCTCAACGCTAAGGTCGCTATTGACTCGGTACCTCTGCCTGATTTGCATTCTGCGTTTGATTGGTTCGGTAAGGCTAAGTTTTTCAGTGTGTTTGATTTGAACCAGGCCTACCATCAGATTCCATTGAAGAAGGAATCACGGCCTATGACTAGCTTCTGTGTTCCCTGGAATCTTTACCAGTTCACTAGGGTTCCTATGGGTCTTGCTGTGGGTGCCCAGACTCTTACTCGTCTGCTTGATTCCATCTTCCATGATGTGAAATTCAAGTTTGTCTTCAATTACCTGGACGACCTTCTTGTCTACAGTGAGACTTTCGGGGAACACATGCAACATCTGGAGGAAGTGCTTAGTCGCCTTAAATCAGCTGGCCTTACCGTCAATCCAGAGAAAGTCACTTTTGCTCGTCCTGAGATTTCTTTTCTGGGTCATCTGATTTCTTCTCGAGGCGTCTGCATTGATCCTGTGAGGACCCAGGGCATTCGGGATATTCCTCCTCCCAGAGATGCCAAGGGGATTGCCCGTTTTGTGGGGATGGTGAATTTTTACCGGCGCTTCATCCCTAACGTGGCCGAGCTTGCTGCCCCGTTGAACGAGTTGCGGAAGAAAGGTGTTCCTTTTGTGTGGGGCCAAGCTCAGCAGACTGCCTTTGATGCTCTCAAGGAGGCTATCATGCAACCTCCTGTCCTGCGTATGCCTGATTTCAGCAGAGAATTTGTTCTTCAGAATGATGCCTCCTCCTCCGCCATTGCTGCTGTTCTTTCTCAGGAGTTTGATGGGGTCAGGCAGCCCATCGCTTTTGCTTCGAGGACGTTGTCTCACCAGGAAAAGAAAGCTTCTTCCATCTATGAGTTAGAGTGTCTGGCTGTTGTCTTTGGTACGGACAAGTTTCGGCGTTTCTTGGAACACGCTGAGTTCTTGCTGGAGACGGACAATCAGGCACTATCTTGGCTTCTTGCCCATCCCAGACAGCTTGGGAAATTGGTCGCTGGGTGGTCAAAATTTCTGCCTTTAAGTTCCGAGTTCAACATCTTAGGGGTACCCAGAATGTCATCGCGGATGCTCTTTCCCGCATGTATCATGAACCCAGTGATCCACCGACTGAGGCTGTTGCTCAGTGTGGTGCTGTTCTTCTGGATTTTCCTCTGGCTTTTGACGACCTACTGTCCTATCAGCAGAAAGATCCTGAGCTGTCAGTCATCTTAGGTGAGCTTCAAGAGGGAGGTGCCCACCCTCCCTATTTTCTGTCCAAAGGGGTACTCTGTTGCCGTCCTCGACAGAGGGGTGAACCCCGTGTCAACACCTAGTCATCTAGTACCGATGGTCTTTCAGTATTATCACTCTTCCCTTGTGGGCGGTCATCTTGGCATTCATAAGACCATCGCTAAGATTCGTAGGTACTTCATCTGGAAGGGCATGGACCGGGATGTTGCAGGCAGAGTGCGGGCTTGTCACCTGTGCTCTCTCAGCAAGCCTAGTCAGAATGCAAGGTTAGGGTTGTTATCTTCTGAGGTGGCCGAGCGTCCTTTTGAGAAGGTGTTCATCGACTACGTGGGTCCTTTTCCCCGTAGCAAGTCAGGTAGCTCCTACCTACTTGTTTGTGTGGATGCTTTCTCGAAGTTCGTTTGGCTTTTCCCACTTCGGAGTGCTACGGCTAAGCTCACCATCCGTGCTCTCCAGTCCCAACTCTTCCAGCACTTTGGTGTGCCTTCCACTCTTGTGTCCGACAACGGTAGCCAGTTTACCTCACACGAGTTTCGTAGGTTCTGTTTTGGCAATGGTATCAGGCATGTGACTACCTCTCCGTATTACCCACAGCCTTCTCATGCAGAGCGGTTCAACCGCAATCTTCGGACTGCCCTTATCACTTTCCATGCTGAGAAGCAGAACACCTGGGATGAGAGTCTTTCTTGGCTCCAGCTTGCTTTCAATTCTTCCAAGCATGAGAGTCACAATGCCACTCCCTTCGAGACTCTACATGGCTACCCTCCTAACAACCCTTTGTCCAACTTGTGGAGGTTGGAGGATCTTCTACCTACGCCAGGTGCCACTGACGTAGTGTCCACGTGGCGGGCTGCTCGGCGCAACCTACTACGTGCTAGAGAGAGAGTAAGGAGGAGGTATGATAAGGGTCGTACTCCTAACCCTTTTCAGGTTGGAGATCTGGTTCTTTGTCAGGCTCACCGGGTCAGTTCAGCCGCGGAACGAAGAGCTGCAAAGTTGTGCTATCGGTGGTCTGGTCCCCACCGCATCGACAGGTTTTTGTCACCGGTAACTGCTCTGCTGGTTGATCCCCAGTCAGGAAGGGTGTTCAGGAAAGCCCATGTGTCCCAGCTTAAGGCTCTCCGGGGAACGGTTGATCCAGGAGTTGGTGTTCCTGGGGGTTTCTTGGGGCAACGAGATTGATCACCTCTGCGCCCTAGGTTGCTGTTCTGAGAGAGTCTCCTTCTCTCTTTTCTGGTCGGGCCCGACCGTCAGGGTAGTTCGCTCCCTGTTCGAGGGGTTTCCCCTCTTAGATTCTTTTTGGCGTCCTTGGAACACCACTCTTCGGAGGTCTCTTCTTCGTCTTCTGTTTGGTTCCCTGAGGTACCGAGTTTTCTCCCCTGCCTGGTTTGTTGAGGTTTTGCAGAGGGAGGTTGTACCAGGTCTTTGACCGGTACATTACGTTTTTTTTCGTCGTTGTCTGCCAGGCTGCCTGAGATCGCTCGTGTCCTGCGTTTCGCGTACTTTGGTGGCTGTTGGCTCGGATCCGTTCGTTCCGTGTTCCAGCCTTTGTCTGTCAGGTTGGCCATCTTCTAGATTGTTCTAGTAGTGCTAGTTGTTTCTCGGCGGCCGAACCTCCTTAATATGATCGGCTAGAGACTCTAAAACTCCAGGGTTCTCGAGTGGGACATTTTCCCTCAGCCTGTCGTCCGGGGAGAGTTCGACCATCCACACTGCCAGCCTGGCCTGAGGACCATGTATAGAGGCCATTGGTGACCCTGCTGCCCCACCTACATCTTTGGGTAGGAGTCTTCCGTCCTCAGGTCAGTGCTTTCCATGTTGTTTTTCCCGGCGGCTGAGCTGGGGGTTTTGCTGTTTCAATATTTATATAAAGAAAAAATGGAAGTGAAATATGAAACAAAAGAAGAAAAAAAAGTTGGTGGAACTATTTAATTGAGGCCTAGGCCTAAAACCTGGACAGGGATTTGTGCAACACAGCCATGGGGGGAGGGACCTATATGAAATTTATTATTAAAGGAAAAAAAAACTTAAAATACAAAAAGAACTTTTAGTGTTAATATTTATTGTTATTTAATTTTAGTTAGTTTATTTTCTTGTTACATTTGTTTAGATTTTTATATTTGTTAGGTCCCCATTGTTAAATCATGTTAGTATTTATTTATATGTTTAGGCCTAGTTATGGTTTATTTTTTTTTTGTTAAGTGTATTAGGGGTGTTTTGAAGTGAATTTTTACTCGAACGGTACCGTTTTATATTTTTTTTTAAATTGTTTAATTTTTAAACTCACCAAAAGGGGATTATTGTACTTTTGCTTAACTTCTTATTCGGAGCTGCACAGGGATTCCGGCTTACTCCCTGGCCTCAGTGGAATCAAGGGATGTGTGGGCTAAATTGCCGGTTTAAGTGTTGTGATCCAAAGGTTCTAAATTTTCACTTTTATTTAGGCATTAAATTTTTCTTACGTTTTGGGTGTCTCAGGCTAAACTGCAGATAGGCCATGTAATTGTTAATTCTGGTATTTGTAGAGTTTGTTGTTTTGTAGCTTTTGTATTATTTTCTTGTTAATTTAGTGTTCTTGTTGTTTATTTAAGTGCAAATTAATGTTGTGGCCTTCTGCCTATTGATATTGTGGCCTTCTGCCAGCCAGTTTTGCTTTCTTGGTAATAAATTAGTGTTGCTCAGCTGCCGAGTTTTATTTTGGACCCTCCAACTGCCACCCGTGATCCCCTCGCTTGACTTGTTTTGAGCCATCCCCCCAGTTGGCACGCTTTCCAGCTTTGGTGGGGGGGATGGGTCTCACACTGCGTCCAAACTAAACGCTGTTTCACTGGGTCCAAATCCCATTAAGTCCAAACTTTTGGACCTAGTGCAATTTAGAAGTACTGCAACAGACTTCCCAACGCTGTTTCACTGGGTCCAAATCCCATTAAGTCCAAACAACGAACATTGGACGCTGTGGCATTCGACTCAGCGACACAGGCCGGGCGTGGTGACGTATTCCCATTAGGTCCAAAAGTACAGTCTACACTGGTGAAAGTGGCCCGCCTGCCTCACCACGCGTCTATCTCAGATACTCCTTACTTAGTTGTTTTTCTCCGACCAATATATTATTAATTGGTGTTAACATGAATTAGTTACAAGCAACTTAGTGACAAGTCCAATTTAAAATAGTTTCTATTAAGTGACAAAGTGATTATTTAATTTAAAGTTTTATCTGAAGAGTGAGTTTTTTTCAATGCTTTATTGAATAATAATATACATTTCAAAATTAGTAGTGTTTTTAATAGATTAATTATAAAGTGAAATAACAGGCCAATTATAACCTAAGTTTTTAATAAGTTGGTAATATTTATAATATAAACTATAACATCAAGATCAGAAAATTTCAATAGGAAATACTACTTAAAAATATAATGCTTACCTGGATACATGAAAATTGTAGTTTTAAATCAATTTGTTTATATAATTAAAAATAAGCATAATTGGTCACAAAACAACCCAGGACTAAACTTGTTGTCAATGAATTTATTTGCTTAGTATTAACCAAAAGTACTTAATCATATTTACTATATTTTAATTTACATATTTTGACATTGAGGAAGGGATTCACATTGTCACTGTACAAACTATCCAGTTAGACTGATGAGTGTGTGTTGTCAGTCAGTGTAACAGGCCTAGTGACCTTCACCTTGTTCTTATCAGGAAGCCCATTCAGCCCATTTAACTGACTAGGTAAAATTATACCTCTTGGCTATAGATTGAGGTCGTATTATATTTTATTTATTCTATATTGAATAAAAATATTTTTATAAAAGTAGTAAACATAAAGTCTGTAACTGTCAATACTGCAAACCCCTATTACCTTTAGGGAAATATACATAATAAATTTTTTTAAAAAATGACTAAGTCCTCAGACAAAATTGATTTTAAAATTAATAATTTAGTTTTTGCAAAAGTTAAAGGATTTCCCTTCTGGCCAGCAAAAATATCTAGTATTGACAAGGAAAAATACAAAAATTTAAATAAATATGAAGTCACATTTTTCTCAACTAATGAAACTGCACTGGTTAGTGGGATTGACATTTGTCATTACAATGAACAAAATAAGGTCAAATACTCACTAGAATCTGTTGCAAAAAGGCACAAAGAAAAATACAAAACTGCTCTAACGGAAATAGAAAAATCACAGGAAAACCTAAATAAATTATCACTCCTGTGTGAACAGAAAACCCCATTAAATAATCACAAAGCCAGAATGATGCATAACAAAACAGTAGTAACTTTAAGTGCACCAGTACCTACTAAAAAGGTATCAAGTAAACTACCAGTATATCAAACCACATCGGTACAAACAGATTGTTCAAATACAACTGTAAAAATGCCTGATTGCAACAGCCAAACTAATACTGATGAAAAATTATCTATCAGTTTATTGGTGTTAGAAAATAAATGGATAACAGACGATACAATACAGCTGTACTACGATATGTTAACAACATCTTTCTTGCGCCACGATAAAACTATTCTCCTTATGAACATCGTGGTTACACACGCAATAAAATGCCTTCAGGATACTGACCATCTTCTTGAGCCATTAAAACTGTGTGAAAAAACACAAATATTTTTTCCTATTCACGATTTACAGCACAACATGAATGGAAATGATACCAAAGACACTCAAAACCTCTACAGAACAGAAGGGTCGCACTGGAGTCTACTGGTGTTTGTGAAGAGTTTGCAAGTTTCTTTATTTTGACTCAAAAGGAACATACAATCATAAACATGCTCAACAGATAATAAATAAAGTTCATAAGTATCTGAAAATGGAAACTGAAATTCCCCTACAAGCCGTCACAGTTCCCCAACAACCCAACACAGTTGACTGTGGCGTATATGCTATAATTTTTAATGAAATCCTTCTACAACTTATTAAATGTAATTATTCTTTGGGAGTAGCAGATAGTAAACTTCTGTGTACCATCAAACAGTCAGATATCATCCTTGATTACCTTGATTACCTCCTGCTGAATCCTTGACCAGCTCTGCTGGATAGATAGCGTCAAAGAGAGAAAAAAACTTTTTATAAAACATTTATAAAACATTTATACATTTATATACATTTTAATCACAGATATGGGCGGCAGACTCAGTAAGTAGCTTGGAGGAATTCACCCAGTGAGTAAAATGGCCTCTGCAGCAGCCAAGTTTTTAGGCGGTCCCTGAACTCCTGGACGTTTCCTATGTTCCTGATATTTGCTGGTAGCCTATTGTACATACGCAGCGCGAGATGGGGGAAGCTGTCTTTCCTCTTGCTGAGTCGGCAGAAGGGAATGTCTAGGTCGCCATTTCTCCGGGTGTTATAAGTGTGGAGATCACTCCTTACAGAGAAGTCCGACAGATTTGCCTTTAAATTGGTCAGGCTGGAGAGAATGTACTGGCTGTAAATACTCAGCACTCCCAGTTCGATGAAAATGGGCCTGCAGTGATCTCTACCCTTGGCTGACAAAATCAGTCTAACCGCTTTCTTCTGAAGGATGAAGATATCTTTGCACCCAGTGGCATGACCCCAAATCTCCAGACCATAGCTGATGTGGCTGTGAAACATTCCGTAGTAAACTGTTAATAAGTATTGCTTAGTCAACATAGGTTTGAGTCTACGCAGCAAATGAAGAACGCGGGCTAGCTTGATACAAATGTTATTTGTATGCCCTCTCCATGTAAGTTTTGGGTCCAAGGTAAATCCCAAGAGTTTGATATCATGTTGTATATTAGTCAGGGGTCTGGACAGGCTACAGACCATAACTTGGGTTTTGTCCTCGTTCAAACATAGGCTATTTTCCTCAAACCACTTCTTTGCTCTGGAAAAAGTTTGATTAGACCTAAATTCTGCTTCCTCTGGAGTCCTCCCGCTGGCGTAGATTGTAGTATCATCCGCAAACAGAAGCAGGCTTCCCAGCTGGTCCAAATCATTGACTGTGATGAGGAAAAGAACCGGGCCAATAACCGAACCCTGAGGTACTCCGTACTTTACTGGTCCTGGCCTAGATTGAGCGCCCATGACACAAAGGACTTGTTTGCGGTCAGTCAAATAAGATCTAAAAATCTGCAAAGCAGCTCCGGCCACACCATACTTCTGTAGCTTCGATATAAGTTGGTCATGTGAAACGCAATCGAAGGCTTTACTTAGGTCGGCTAGAGTCAGGGCAACCGAATCTCCTGCCTCAAAAGATTCCAAGATGTGGTCGATCAACTCCAAAACTGCAGTTACTGTCGAACGGGTTTTCCTGAAACCATGCTGAGATTCCGAAAACAGGCCATTAGCTTCGAAATATTCCACCAGCTGCATCTTCATCACTGTCTCAAAGACCTTGGAAAAAATTGACACTATCGAAATCGGTCTGTAACTCTCCACCTTATCAGGATCCCCCTTCTTGAAAATTGGTACGGTTCTAGTAACTTTTAAGATATCTGGAAAGATGCCAGCACCCAAACAAGCATTCAGGACAGCAGCCAAGGGAATGGCTATTACATTTATAACATACTTCAAAAGAACAACGTTCATGCCAAAGATATCCTGACTCTGAGAGTTCTTGAATTTGCCAATAATTTTTATTAAGTTTTCAGGGCTCACTTGAGACCAATGGAGGAATTCCCCAACTTTCTTACCAGGTACTGGTACTTGAAACTGCGATATGCCAGAATTGTCCGAGGGAATGGAACCAACTATCCTGTCAACTTCACCAAGAAGATATGAGTTAAAATCATCTGGACTGGCATTACACTTTAGAGTAGGTTTAGCTTTTGTGGTACGGTTAACCAGACTCCAGGCTGCCTTGCACGGGTTTTTGGCATTCAGGATTTCCTCCATATTTGCTCGTTTCTTTGACTCATCTACCTTCTTTCTATAGGCCCTTTTAGCTCTTAAGTACATTGAATAAAATCTGTCTTTTTCTGATTGAATATTGGCACTCTTATATCTATCATGCAGAGCAATTACAAGCTGTCTTAGTTTGGCGAGGTCATCAGTATACCAGGCTTTACTACTCGCTTTAGATTTTGGCTTTTTAGACTCCTTAAAACTGGATGAGGCTTTAGCTGGAAAGAAACTGTTAAACAACTCATTAAACATGTTGAAAAAATCCAAGAAGGCCTGTTCAGGATGTGAAGATGCTGAGTGCAGAATGGGACTCCAATCTGTCTGAGATAGAGCTTCCTTAAAACTAGGAAATTTGTCATCATTAATAATCCTAATAGATCTATTATAATTGGCACACCATGCAGGAGAATTGTCAACACTCACCACCTCCGAGAACACATTCATCAACACAGGACAATGATCGGCTATCACGGGATCCCCGATATCGACGCTGTAGGCCCACAAATTCAGGGAAGTAGCTATGGTGTCCAGGCAGTTCTCACCACGAGTAGGACTACGGGTTGTTATAAAGAGTCCGTGACCTCTAAGAATAAAATTGAACATATTAGCTGAGTCATCATTTGTGTTTAAAGGTAGGTTAACATCGCCACCTAAGACTATTGGCATATTAAACCTAGCAAGCCAAACTAGGCAATTGTCCAGGGCATCAAAGAAAAGCTCTAGGTTACCATTTGGTGAGCGGTATATAGATAAAACTAGTAGTGACATGTCGGTCAATATAGCACCGGTCAATTCAATGTCTAATTCCGAGCAAAACTGGTCAAGATTGACTGGCTTGACATCAAGAGCTGAGTTTACATGAATTGACACACCGCCGTTTTTGTGGTTGGCTCGACAATAGGCATTAGCTAAGTTAAGGTGCTCAATATTATTGTAAAACTTGACTTCATCTGACACCAGCCAATGTTCACTCAAACACAAAACATCTATATTTACATTATTTACATAGAGTGAGATAAGGTTAAATTTAGTCCTCAAACATTGTGTATTAACATAGGCTATTTTGAAATGTTGAGTAGTCTTACCTTCAAAATCGTTGTCAGGGCATATATACATTTGATTTGGAGGAGTAGGCCCACTTTGTTCTTGCATCACAAAGAGAGCACAGCTAACATATTTATGGCACAACTATCAACATGTGCAATTGAACCCCCAAATAATCTCTGATCTAATGTTTAAGTCCTTCGAATCAGAATTCCCTCATCCACAGTCAGATTGTAATAAATCAAAACAGAATTGTTTGATGGTAAGTTCTGATAGTAACATCATTAAGTCAATGAAAGAAAAGTGGCAAACAGTAAAATATCCAAAACATAAAACAAAAAATGTACACTTGAATGCTAATAAGGAATTTGAAATCAAAACAGCAAATAAGTTTGCTTCATTATCTGGGATACATCAAGAACAACAAACTAGTCAAAATCACAATGTATCAAAACCACTAACAAAAGTAAAAGAACAAAAAACCTGCTTTTTGCCAGCAATCCTGAAAAAGTACAAGTAAAAGTTGACCTCTTTGCTGATAGCCAAGGAAGAGGGCTTCCAGATATTGTTGGCTTATGCAGTAATGGAAAGGTTTATATGGATGGACTAGTTAAAGCTGGGGCTGATTGTCAGCATATCTATAGCCATGCTGCCAGGTCTCAACATCAAGCAGTTATTCTGATTGCTGGGACTAATGACCAGACTTGGGAAAGTTAACAATTATTTTTAACTGAATAAAGTTAAAGTTAACCCTCTATTAAACTAACTAATTGAAGTTAAAAGTTAGAGTTCAATGAAACTAACTGATTAAAGTTAAATTTTAAAAAAGTAACTGAAATTAAAAGTTAAAAGTTAGTTTGTGTGGCATGAAAGTATACATACAATTATTTACAAAAAGACTGTTGTCTTTTATTATTATACATAACGTAAACCGTCTGGAAACTAATTCAACACACTTTATTATTCACTCGGCAAACTTTAAAACTGAAATGAATCCACCTTCAAGTCTCCCAGTATTATCGCTAACACTATGACTACGTCTTGGACAAACAACAATGGGACACATTGGGTGTGTCTATTAATTATGGGCAGGGCAGGAAGATGGCGGAAAGGGGTGAGATGTGACTCATGACTTTGTTTGTCGGCGAAAACTTGGGATTGAGGAAAACGCCCGGTCTTTGACCAAAGTTTTGGACGCTTTCTCCGCCATTGCCTACATTCCACGGGACAAACCGTACCTCGTTTGTAAAACTAACTGAGTTAGTTTAATCGTTAGTGAATTTGTTAACTAGTTAAAGTTAAAGTTAGCATGGAACATGCTTTAGTCTTGACCTAACTGCCTGAAAACGTTACGCGGGAGGGTGACGCGGGAAGGTGACGCGTAACCATGAAAACACAATGACATATCAGTGTTGACTTCAATAATGATTTTATTTGCAAGCGTTCATCAAAGTACATCTTTAGTTTCCATGACAACTCTTGTTAAAAATATACAAAATTAAGTCCTAATTAGAGAATCCATTTTGTGTCTATAGGATTATATAAGATAATAATTAACTTTCTTTCAAGGTGGTAATGAGTCATCGCGTGAGTAAGAACCTGAGCCGCGAAACAATAAAATTTAAAAAGTAAAGATATATTTATATTTTTAAGATATGTTTATATCTACATGTAATCTAAAATTCGTTGTTTTCAGCTAAAGCATGTTCCATGTTTCTTGAATTTTAGCCGTAGGCTCTAAGCAAAAAGATCCGGGGGTCCAGGGGGCTTGCCCCCTGGCGAGGCCCGCAGGGCCGAGTTTTTTTCTATAAGTTTTAAGAAGGAACTGGTTACTTTGTAAATAACCATGTATATACAGTATTCATAACTTTAATATTCTTAGGCTTAGTATTTTAGTGTTTAGTATTTTATGACGCCATTCATTGTATTTATTTACAAAGTGTTGAATAAAGATTATTTTGACTTTGACTTTGGGACTAACGATTAAAAATAATTAACGATTAAGTTTAATCGTTAGTTTTTCTGTTAACTTTTCAACTTATTCGTTAGTTTTGGGGATGTAAGTATACATACAATTATTTACAAAAAGACTGTTGTCTTTTATTATTATACATAACGTAAACCGTCTGGAAACTAATTCAACACACTTTATTATTCACTCGGCAAACTTTAAAACTGAAATGAATCCACCTTCAAGTCTCCCAGTATTATCACTAACACTATGACTACGTCTTGGACAAACAACAATGGGACACATTGGGTGTGTCTATTAATTATGGGCAGGGCAGGAAGATGGCGGAAAGGGGTGAGATGTGACTCATGACTTTGTTTGTCGGCGAAAACTTGGGATTGAGGAAAACGCCCGGTCTTTGACCAAAGTTTTGGACGCTTTCTCCGCCATTGCCTACATTCCACGGGACAAACCGTACCTCGTTTGTAAAACTAACTGAGTTAGTTTAATCGTTAGTGAATTTGTTAACTAGTTAAAGTTAAAAGTTAAACATCCCCAAAACTAACGAATAAGTTGAAAAGTTAACAGAAAAACTAACGATTAAACTTAATCGTTAATTATTTTTAATCGTTAGTCCCAAAGTCAAAGTCAAAATAATCTTTATTCAACACTTTGTAAATAAATACAATGAATGGCGTCATAAAATACTAAACACTAAAATACTAAGCCTAAGAATATTAAAGTTATGAATACTGTATATACATGGTTATTTACAAAGTAACCAGTTCCTTCTTAAAACTTATAGAAAAAAACTCGGCCCTGCGGGCCTCGCCAGGGGGCAAGCCCCCTGGACCCCCGGATCTTTTTGCTTAGAGCCTACGGCTAAAATTCAAGAAACATGGAACATGCTTTAGCTGAAAACAACGAATTTTAGATTACATGTAGATATAAACATATCTTAAAAATATAAATATATCTTTACTTTTTAAATTTTATTGTTTCGCGGCTCAGGTTCTTACTCACGCGATGACTCATTACCACCTTGAAAGAAAGTTAATTATTATCTTATATAATCCTATAGACACAAAATGGATTCTCTAATTAGGACTTAATTTTGTATATTTTTAACAAGAGTTGTCATGGAAACTAAAGATGTACTTTGATGAACGCTTGCAAATAAAATCATTATTGAAGTCAACACTGATATGTCATTGTGTTTTCATGGTTACGCGTCACCTTCCCGCGTCACCCTCCCGCGTAACGTTTTCAGGCAGTTAGGTCAAGACTAAAGCATGTTCCATGCTAATAATAATAATAACAACTTAATGGTATTGGTATATTAATAAGCCTATTCAAAAAACTCATTTACTGAGTATAGAGGCTTTAAAAGCAGATAGTCTTTTAGTTTTTTTTAATTTAACAAAATTATCAATATTTTTTTAATTCTCCTGGAAGTTTATTAAAACACTTGACCCCCATATACTCTGTTTTCTTTTCAAAAAATTTCAGTCTGTGGGAAGCTATACTAAAATCATTTCTATTCCTTGTTGAATATTGGTGATTATCTCCTACCCGCGAGACAGAATCTGAATTTTGGAAAATATATAAAATACATTCAAAGATATAATTGCTGTATATTGTAAATATATTTAATTCCTTAAATTTATCTTTCACCGATTCTTGCCAGTTCAAATGTAACATAATTCGTATTGCCCGTTTTTGTAAAATTAATAATCTGTCAATATTCCTGCTAATCCCAAGCCTGCTAATGACATGTTGAAAGGACATACAAACTATATATATATATATATGACCATTTGGAAAGCAAACTACACTCTATTAGTAAAACTAGAACAGTATGCATCACTACAATACCTCCCCGCTATGATAAACAGCCAACTGATATAGTACATTATGATATAGCTGTAGTTAATAACTACATCAGAGAACTGGTCTCAAGAATGCAAAATGTTGATCTTATTGACTTTGACTTATTTAAGAGACATCATTTTACACAACATGGCATGCATTTAAGTTATGGAGGAAAGAAGAAGCTTGCCTTTAAAATCATTGACTTTGTGCAAAGCATTAACGAAAAGCAGTATGTTACATGCAGAGAAACAAATGAGAACTTGTTGAATGGTCAAGGAATTTTATCACAGGACAATAAGCATATAAACATAACTGAGACACACATGGCTGAGGTAATTAAGCGCTATAGAGATGACAAAACAATTGGTTTCGCTCACAGTATCTCCGCAGACTTTGATGATCCTCGTCACATGTCGGCAGGGGTGGCGGTAGTTTTCAGACAGCTTTTTGGAAGACCTAACAACTCTCAACTCATTACCAACCGTCTTGCACTTCAGTATGGTGGAAACAAAGCCTCTGTGTTTAGTCTAGTTACTAAGGACAGATTCTACGGCAAGCCAACTAAACATGATTATGATGTTGCGTTCCACGACTTGACTATGAACTTCAAGAAAAATGGACTTAAACACCTCATATGTTCCCCCATAGGCTGTGTTAGGGATAGAGTTGATTTGACACACTTTGCTAACAACATACTAACATTTCAGCATTGTACAAAGGCCAAAGTCAGTATTGTGTCATACCATCAGAAATCCTATAAAATAAGAATAAGAATATATTTATTTTCTTGAAATATATACATAAAATACATATAATTACATTCAAACATAAAAAGGTTTCTTCTTAATTCTCTGTTAACAAAATAAAACTTATACTACTAGAACAAAACCTTTCATAAATTACATATTTCAAGAAAATACTAGGACCTCCTAAGGCAATGCCTGTTTAAGAGGTTCCTTCTTTTCAAATAAATCTTAATATGCGCATGAGCAAATAATATTAATTTAAAATAAAAAATCCCAATTCTTCAAAATATAAACACTAATATAAAAACATAAATAGCTTAAACCTTAACTCTAAATTTAATGTTATCCTAACTCTAACAGTATAGCTATATAATACAATAATAGGAAACAAAATAAAAACGAAACAATTTATGACTAACCAAATATCAGGCTTGGGACTAACGATTAAAAGTAATTAACGATTAAGTTCAATCGTTAGTTTTGCGTCCAAAACTTTGGTCAAAGACCGGGCGTTTTCCTCAATCCCAAGTATTCGCCGACAAACAAAGTCATGAGTCACATCCCATCCCTTTCCGCCATCTTCCTGCCCTGCCCATAATTAGTAGACACACCCAACGTGTCCCATTGTTGTTTGTCCAAGACTTTATTCAGTTAAAAATAATTGTTAACTTTCCCACGTCTGCCAAATATGTATACTTTACTATGTTATCTGAAATAAATATATGATACAGTGAGTGAATAAGTATTTATAAGGTATTACAATTTATACGATTATAAATGAATAATAAAAATATGTTTGAAAGTGTATTGCTTTAAACTTGAATATTTACAAGGTAATCTATACTTTCTTGCTTTAATAACCAATTTTTTACTTTGTTGGAAAATAATTTTATATTTTTCGAATTTTGCAGAACAATTGGTATTGAGTTAAACATTTTTGGTCCCAGAAATAAATAACTTTTTGTATAGAAAGTGAGATTTGGTTTGGGAACCATAAATACATCCTTTTTTCTTAGCTTAACTTTATGTATTTCGACAATTTCAGGCAAATTTCTCTTCATTACATAGTACATTTTTAAAACTTTATGAACAAACATATATTTTAATGGTAAAATCTGTTGTTTTAAAAATAAATGATATGATGCTTCCATTGTTGCTTTCTTACAAATTATTCGAATAAACTTTTTTTCTTGTATAAATATGTGCCTAATATTTGATTCATAAGTCCCACCCCAACAAAAGAGTCCGTAATCTATTCTACTATGTACAAGGGAAAAAATATCTTAACGTTTTACCAATACCAATAATACCAATAAATGTAGAATCTCATGATGACTTCTTGCTGCGAATGAAAGAGCTCATATGTGGTGAATCATCAGGACCTGCCACTTTTTTGTCCCAGAGCAATAAACATTTCTTGGAAGCTGATGATGGTCTAGATGGAGCTGAATCAACAACTAAAAATCTCACTTTGCCAGCGACAGGGAAATCCCTGATTGATGAAATTGCGCCAGTGATATCAGACCAGTGTCAGAAAGTTGTGGTAGTTCCAGGTGACCTCACATTCAGTGAGGCGCTAAAGCAGAGCAGTGGTGATAGTGTTGGTGATATTAGCTCTAGTTCTGTACCTTGTAACCAAAGTTTAATTTGTATTTAGCACTGCTGGTTTATCTGTGAATCACTCTGAATATAAAAAGACAAATAACACAAATGCTATAAATCAGTTAAAAAATGATTTTGAGATAATTTTTTTAAATATTCAGGGCCTGGAAAACAAGACTCTAGTTTTAGAAAGCATTTTGTTGAAGAATTTTGATGTAAAAATCGTATGTTTGTCTGAACATTGGCTAGAGTACGAGGAGGCCATGCTCTCATATCCGGATGACTACTACTGTGTAAGTGCCTTTAGTAGGTGTAATCATATAAGAGGCGGAAGTCTGATATTCATAAAAAGCATGCTACTGGCTGAGGCTGTGGACATAGCTGAACACTATTTCGTTAAAAAGGCTTCTTCGGCCACATAACGTTACGTTATTGAAAACACGACTTAACAAGGAAGACTGGAGTTTTATAGAAAAATTTTCTAGCACAGATGATATGTACAATGCGTTCAACGAATGTTTGAACTTCCATATAAATACCTGTTGCCCACTAAGTAAACAAATTTTTAAAAATAAACGGAAGGAAAATACTTGGATAACGCGTGGTATTTTGGTTTCTAGAGATAAGCTCAAACTTTACTCAGTCTTAGTTAAAGACTCGAATAACCCTTTATTTAAACAATTTTACAATAGATACAAAAAAACATACAAAAAAGTTATAAGGGCTGCCAAATCCCTAGAAGTCAACCGAACACTTGATAAAAACTTTTCCAAAGCTGCTTGGAAGATTATAAATAACACAAAAAACGTGTCTTCAAAGAAACCAATTCAGTTAAATATTAATGGGCATGTCTACGATGACCCAAAATCAGTAGCAACGGAATTTAATAACTTTTTTTCAACTGTTGTCCAGATGAAACCTAATAGAAAATCATGTAACTTGGACACTACCCAAGAGAGGAGGGTTTTGCGGTCCATGATGCTGTCTCCTGTGTGTGAAGCGGAAGTGGCTCGGGCGATACAAAATCTTCCACCTAAATTATCCGAGGATATCAATGGTGTTTCAACGTGGTTATTGAAACAGTGTACTGAAAGTATTCTGTGCCCGTTGACGAAAATAATAAACTCTTCGTTCGAAACGGGGTTGTTTCCTTCCAAATTAAAAAATGCAAAGGTAGTTCCGGTGTTTAAAAAGGAAGACCCAACGGTCTTGAACAACTACCGCCCTATTTCAATTTTACCAGCTCCAAGCAAAATCTTTGAAAAAGTATTTCTTTCCAGGCTGCTTGATTTTCTTGATAAAGAGAAGATTCTGAGTGAGGACCAATTTGGTTTTAGACATGGAAAGTCAACCATTGACGCTGTCACCAGACTGGTCGATTTGGTGTTGGACGGATTAGAAAACAGACAAAAAACTGTTGGTGTTTTTTTAGACTTGTCCAAGGCCTTTGATTGTGTCAATCACAACCTTCTATTGGCAAAACTTGAAAGATATGGCATTCGTGGCCCTCCTTACTCGTGGCTCAAATCATACTTGGATGACAGAAGTCAATGTGTTCAAATTGGTGATTCATTTTCTAATAGTAAAAAAGTTCATTGTGGAGTTCCACAGGGGTCTATTCTAGGCCCGGTTCTCTTCCTGGTTTACGTTAACGAGGTAGGGTCTTCTGTCTTGAGTGGAAATATCGTTCAATATGCGGACGATACAACACTCTGCTTCAAAGCTGAGTCCATTCCTGCACTTGAAATTGAAGCGTTTACTAATCTTAATGCCTGTGTTCAGCAATTTGAAATGGAATATTTATCTACAAACCATTCAAAAACAAAATACATTCATTTTTCTTTAAGAGATCAAGAGTCTTGCTTAAAACCACTGATAATGGTTGATGGCATTCTTCTTGATGAAACAAACACTGTCAAGTTCCTGGGAATTCACCTAGATAGGGCGTTGACCTGGAGCTGCCACATTGACAGCGTTTGTGCAAAAATTGCCTCTGGTATTTTTGCTTTGAGAAACATTTCAAAATTTTGCACAGTTAAGGTACAGTTAATGGCCTATTTTGGTCTCATTTACCCTCACCTTACCTACGGAGTAAGACTGTGGGGTAGCTGTTCCTTAGACAAACTTCAAAGAGTCTTTCGGCTACAAAAAAGAGCAATACGAATAATTTCCAAATTAAAAGTTAGAGAGTCATGCAAACAGTCCTTCAGGGAATTAGGTTTGCTAACGCTGCCTTGCATTTACATTTTGGAGACTGCACTCTATTGTAGATTCAAATGTAATTTAACACGAGGTAGCGACATCCATCAACACGAAACAAGAAGTAGTCACAGTTTTAGAGTGGCTCGGCACCGTACATCGGCCCTGGAACGCAAACCATCTGTAGCAGGCGTCAAAATTTTAAACATTCTCCCAGATTATATAAAAAGGGAACAAAATTTCAACAAATTCAAGTCTCGATTAAAAGGCTACTTAGTGGCTCTCGCTTGTTATTCTGTGGGTGAATTTATAGCTGACTCCTAATTTGCGGACGGCTCGGGAGAGATCCTTGTATGAATGTTAGTGCTGTAGAAGAGTGTTTGTAGTGAATGAATGTGTTAATCTGTGAACGAATGAACTCCCCCACTAAGCTTTGCTGGAATTGTTACTATAGTTATTTTATCACATCACTTAATGTATCATTAGTTTGTAGGATCATTTTTATTATAATATGACTTTTGCTATACGATATGTACATATTGTCAAAAAGCAATAAAACTAAAAAAAAAAAAAAAAAAAAAAAATTCTGCCAGGAGTTTCATTTTGAGGCTTCGGCCACTATTATTAAAACAATGAAACTCATAGTAGTGTCCGTATATCATTCGACTGCGGGTAACTCAGATATTTTCTTGGAAACACTCGACAAATTCTTAACTTTCCTAGGCTATTGGTCTGGATATTTTATTGTTATTGGAGGGGATTTTAATTCAAACTTTGATATAACTGCTAAAAAAAATACTGTTAATAAATTTTTAAATATTTTAAGGCAACACGATTTTTACTGTCTGAATAACAATCCAACTAGAGGAAACAACTGTTTAGATAATGTATTTGTAAATTACTTCAATCATGATATAAAATCTAACGTGATTTCTTTCCCCTATTCGGATCACGATGCTCTTTCAGTTAAAATCAATAATTCTCAATTAAGAAACTTATTAAAAAACTCCAGTAGTGCAAACATAACTTATGCTCTTAAGCCAGTAGTTCTTAAAAAGGTATTTGGTGATTTAACAGATAAACTAAGCACTTATAATTGGCAACTTATGTTCTCTAAATGTTCAGAATCTGATGCTAAAAATATCTTTGATTTATTCTTTTCTGTATTATGTGACAATATAAATTACTTTACCTCTATTAAGAAAGTCAACTATAGTGGGAAACAGTTAAAAAACAGTTGGTACACTAACGACCTTGAGAAAATGAGAGATAGACTAATGTGTTTTTATAGCCTGTCAAAAAAACATAAAGATCACGCATTGACTGATTATGTTTTCAAACTAAAAAAGGATTATAAACAGGCCATTAAAAAAGCAAAACTGACATATAACACTAGATTCATAGAGAACAGCAAAGACGGCTGCATGGGATGTTATAAAGAAGAATTCTTCGACAGACAGAAAGGTTGCTGGATTAACTTTCACTCCTGACACCTTTAATCAATTTTGCATTACCTCTGTCTCTGACATTAAGCAGAAAATTTCTTTGTCAAAAAATAGTTCTATTGATTTTTTTCAACAGTGCTCTGTACCCCCAGCACACTTTGAATTCAAAACAATTTCTCTTGATCACGTCATAAATGCAGCTAAAAGGTTGAGTAGGTCAGACAGCAATGATATATATAATATGTCAAACAACCTTTTAAAAACTATTATAATTAGTATTGCTGAACCATTAACAAATTGTATCAATCTATGTATCAGGGAGGGATATTATCCAAATCAATTGAAAATATCACGTGTTTGTCCTGTCTATAAAAAGGGTTCTAAATACAAACCCGAAAATTATCGACCTATATCAGTAATTCCAATTATATCTAAATTGTTTGAAATGTTGGTATTTGATCAGATTAGTTCCTTCTTTGAAGAAAATAATATTCTAAGCAACTCACAATTCGGTTTTCGGAGCGGTAAATCTACGTCACACGCAATGGATAATCTCTCAAGAGAAATCAAAAAAGCTTTTGAAAAAAACTCGGCCCTGCGGGCCTCGCCAGGGGGCAAGCCCCCTGGACCCCCGGATCTTTTTGCTTAGAGCCTACGGCTAAAATTCAAGAAACATGGAACATGCTTTAGCTGCGCTTTTTCTGTTTGCTAGCTCCTTTTTAATAATGAGCCTGCAAATGTATTTCTCCGAAAACAACAAATTTTAGATTTCATAGATATATCATCATCTATAGATAATCCTATAGACACAAAATGGATTCTCTAATTAGGACTTAATTTTGTATATTTTTAACAAGAGTTGTCATGGAAACTAAAGATGTACTTTGATGAACGCTTGCAAATAAAATCATTATTGAAGTCAACACTGATATGTCATTGTGTTTTCATGGTTACGCGTCACCTTCCCGCGTCACCCTCCCGCGTAACGTTTTCAGGCAGTTAGGTCAAGACTAAAGCATGTTCCATGCTAATAATGTTTTGCTCAGATCACATTTTGCGATCTGAACAAAGCTTTTGACTGTGTCAACCACTCTGATCTTCTATCTAAATTACAGTATTATGGCATTAATGGCTTAGCTCTAAATTTGTTTCAATCTTATTTAAATAATAGAAACAAAAAGTTCTTATTAATGGTCTGTGGTCACAAGAAGCTACGGTATTGTTTGGAGTACCACAAGGCTCAGTGCTTGGGCCTTTTTTATTCTTAATCTCTATAAACGACCTTCCATCATCTGTTCCGACACCCACTGTTCTATACGCGGACGATACAACTATTTTAAATATTAATAAAGACTTCAATGATGTTAAATTGTTAGCTAAGAGTACACTGACAACTGTATCTGATTGGTTTAATTCCAATGGGTTCCTTTTAAATCAGGAAAAAACACAAAATGTGTTATTTAGTACCAAAAATACGGATGAGGATGATTCGTCAGATTTCTCATATTCCAATAGTGTGAAATTTCTTGGAATTTTCCTGGATAGGCACCTGACCTGGGATTGTCACGTAGAATATTTGAGTCGTAGGCTCTCGAGGGTAATTTTTCTATTGAAGCGTCTACAATCCTGCGTTGATTCTAACTATGTTAAAATTGCCTATTTTTCTTATTTCCAGTCAATTATTAGGTATGGTTTAATATATTGGGGTAATGCCAACAGAATTTCGGAAATCCTTATCTTACAAAAAAAGTTTTAAGAATAATTAACAAATTCCATAACACAGATCATTATAAGCCAATCTTCATTAAACTGCAATTACAGACAATTATTAATCTATATATATTTGATATAATTAACTATGTTTTTAATAATAAAGATATACTACATCTTAATAATACAGTGCATATAGTTGTGGACAGGGTATCTCTTAACCAGGAAAAGACGAGCGACTTACCTCGGCTATTGTGGGGTGGCCCGCCCGGCCAACCCTAATTAATGTCGCTTCGCTGCACTCAGTGAAAACAAGTACTAGGTACCCAATACCAAAAAGTAAGTTAAATTATTTACAAAAATGATTAATAATCATTATCATATTATGTTTTGTTTTTAAATGTCGATTATTTTTATACTAATTTGATGTAAATCGGCCAATTTTGACCAATTTGTACTGCCAAACTAGTTTTTCTTTTTAAAACTAATTTTTAATGATTAGTGAAAATTAAATATAATTTATATCAAAGCGTGAGCATATGGAGGGACAAAAATGCCCTATGTATGATCGTAATAGTTTTTTTATTGCTTCATAACCAAAATAAATGGCCGGTTTCAAGAAAAAATTCAAAACATAAATAATAAACTCTCTAACTTTATTTATTGTACAATATTTACAAAATAATTCAAAATTGCGGTTTTGTTCTTACAATAAAGTTCGTGTACCTTCCTTCTGCTGGCACCAGTTAAAACTCTAACTGCATCCACGATGTTCCTCTTGCTCATTTCCGGATTAACGCATAGTAATCGGTTAACGACTTGGAGAGTATTTGGACTTGGGATGAGTAACCAATCTTGACACTTTGTAATGTGACTCAGGCTTGTGGTGACTCATTGGAACGCGACACATTATAGCGAGTGAACCAAACAACCCTTATCTTTGGCGACAAAATCCTTTTTGGCTAGTTAGTGGCTTTCTGTTGTCGTGTGAACAACTATGGCAGAACCGACACCTACGTCTCCCGAAAAGTATATAACGAGTCGAACTCATAATCCATATTCAAGTGGTGAACGGCGAATTATTTTACACGTTTACGGAGTGCTTCGTATGGAAAATCCGGAAATGAGCAAGAGGAACATCGTGGATAGAGTTCGAGTTTTAACTGGTGCCAGCAGAACTACTATTGAACAACTGAAAAAAGAATTTGACAACGGACCGTTGGTTACCCCGGGGAAAAAACGACCAAATCGGCAGGGGCAACAAACTCGTATGAAAACCTACACTGACTTCCAAAAAACTGCCATCAGAAGGAAGGTGCATGCAAAACACACCGCCTACTTCAAAGACTGTCGCACAAATGATCAATGAAGATCCCGACCTACCAAATGTCACTGATCGAACCACAAGACGACTTCTCAACGACCTGGGCTTCAAGTTTGAAAGGCGACAAAGACAGTCTTACCTTATTGAGCGTGAAGACATCGTGCAGTGGAGGAGGAAATATTTGATAGAAGTAAAAAGATTTAGAGAGGAAGAGAAAAAAATATTTTATCTGGACGAGCCTTGGTGCAATGCTGGCCATACTACAAAAAAGGCGTGGACACCTCGATATATAAAATCAGCAAGACAAGCGCACATGAACGGTGAGACAACAGGGCTGCGAGACTTGCCGGGACGAGGGGGGCGCCTTATAATGGTTCACATTGGCAGTGAAGATGGGTTTTTGAGAGATCCGACCAACCCGTCAGGCGACATTGACGCTCGTTGGGTGTTCAAAGCCAAAAAAACAGCAAAGATAGAGAACGCAAATCACCACGATGAAATGAACAGCAAAGCCTTTCAGGATTGGTTCGAGGGCATCCTTCACTTGCTGCCCCCAGACAGTGTCATTGTCATGGACAACGCCTCCTACCACAGTGAAACTCTATTTAAGATCCCGAACATGAGTTGGAGAAAAAAGGATATCCAGGACTTTCTAACGAGCCATGGAGTGTTTTTCAACCAAAGTGATGTCAAAGCAGATCTTTTAACTCGAATTCCAGCTCACTTGCGCTTAGCTGCTACAATATATAAAGTAGATAAAATGGCTGAAGATTGTGGCCATACAGTCCTGCGACTTCCACCTTATCATTGTGAGCTTAACCCTATCGAACTGGTGTGGGCCAAGGTGAAGAATGAAGTCGCAAGAACCAACACTGACTACAGGTTAAAATCCGTGGAGGCTTTGTTGGATGACGCTTTGAACAAAGTAACGTCTAATGATTGGAAATCATTCGTCGCCCACGTCAGGAAGGCAGAAGAGTTTATGTGGGAGGTGGACGCCATCAGCGACGACGTCCAAGACAGACTTGTCATCAGCTTGGCGGACGACTCAACTGACTCTCAAGACAGCATCTGCAGCGAGGATAGTGCAGAATACTCCGATGATGAACTGGCCCGTCCTTTATAAGGTGTTGTTTACAATATTTTTTATAATATTTTATAGCAACAGTTTTTTATGTTGCTTATTTTTATGTTAATTTCAGAACCGGTAGACCAATTAGTATTAGTTAAATTTTAGCAACCACTTTCACACTGTGCTTTATGTTTTAATTTCTGTCATGTTGTTTTTTGTAATACTGTGTGTCTTTGCATTTTGATAAATCTAACTTAGAATCAGTAGAAATACTGTACAATAAATTAAGTTACAGATTATATTACAATTATGTTTTCAAATTTGTGTTCAAACCGGCTATTTATTTTGGTTATGAAGCAATAAAAAAGTTATTACAATCAAACCTGGGGCATTTATTATTCCTCCATATGCTCACACTCAGACATAAATTGTATTTAATTTTCACTGTTCATTAATTAGTTTTAAAAAGAAAAACTAGTTTGCGGTACAAATTGGTCAAAATTGGCCGATTTACATCAAATTAGTATGAAAATAATCGGCATTTAAAAACTAAATATAATATGATAATGGATTTTAATAATTTTTGAAAATAATTTAACTTACTTTTTGGTATTGGGTACCTAGTACTGGTTTTCGTTGAGCGCAGCGAAGCGACATTAATTAGGGTCGGCCGGGCGGGCCACCCCACAATAGCCGAGTAAGTCGCTCGCCTTTTCCTGGTTCAGAGATACCCTGTCCACAACTGTAGTTATAATACAAGGCAAAAAAGTCAAGCAGTTATTGGTTTTAATAGATTGAGTAAATCTATTAGTAGTCACTCGGTTATTTGTTTGAGGATATATAATTGTTTTATACCTATAATTGAAAAGTATACAGAGAAAACATTTTTAACAAAGCTTTATACCTGGCTGTTGAATAATCCTTTTTATTCTATTGATGAGTTTTTCAACTTGAAAAACATTGACTTTTAACATTAATAATATATCTGTGTTTTAACAATTATGTTCTGTAGAGTTTACATTGACATTTTTGATTCTATTTGTGTATAGAAATAAGAAATTATTGATATATTTTTGGACTTAGCATGTATGCTGTATAATGACTTTGTCGATACTGTAATATGTAACATGGCCATAAATTATTGATTGATGGATTGAATTGATGGATTATTATTTCACGTGGAGGAAGTGTAATGATTACATTTATGTTTGTACAAATAATTACTTAACATTGATAAAATTTTTACATAAATCGAATTGCATAAAATCAAATAAAAATACTGACTGTTATTTATCGTGGAAATCAATGAACCTAATTAATTGGTCCTTACTGAAATGCTATACATTTGCTTAAACAGGAGTTGCATAATATCATACCGACAGGGTAGAAATTAAATTAATTTTCTTTTATTGCTAACTTAAGAACATATATCCTAAGCTATTTAAATTATTGAACAAACCAAAAATTTAACTCATTGAATTTGGTTAAAATAATGAAAAAGGCTTCAATAATACGAGAATACAAAAAATTTAGAATACATAAAATTTAGAATACAAAATTCTTATAACCTATTGAACATAATATTGCTCCATGACGTTATTAATAGATCAATACCACTCGACCATTGCTAGTGCTTCTTAGGTATGACATTAATTTTATGGAACAAATTGTCACAATATCTTTGTTGTATGAATATTCATAGATGTATGCTTAACCACACTGAAGAGCATATTATGGTAATGTCGACAAAACTATAATTCATTTAAAGTAATGGTACTAACCTTAGAGCAATGACAAATTGTTTAGGGCTGAATCTAAAAAAGCGTTAGGAAATATTTAAAAATGTTTCAAATCGTGATCGGTTATTAGAAACCAGATCCAAAAGACAACCATCCTGTGGAAAGTATATTGCGATTACTCTAAATGTATGTTTAAATATACTTTTACTTGTAAATACTTATTCAATGTACCTAACTATCTGCTAAAAAGTTATAACTTCATAATAATAATTGATTTATATATATTCTTAACTGTTTAAATAAATTACATGTTTTATTGATAATTATTATTTTTAAATTGAATACATCGTATTGCAATTGTGTAATATTAATATGTTGAACAGGCTCCTAAACTTATGAGTAAAAAATATATGAAATAAAAACACTAGTGAATGTTTCAAATTTTTCTGACTTGACATTAACTCTGCTCGTGTTAATACAAAGTGTATTGGCAATTTACTTGGACAAAATAACGCGTTCTTAAGGAAGTAAAGTACCTCAAAATAGGCATACACTCTGTAATAACACTAAAACGGGTTTGTGTGATATTTGATAGGTTTAAACTTTTTATTCTAGTTGAAAATAAGTTTTTTAATAACCCGTAGGAAATATTTTACGCTATCTGCAACATGTTGATACTAATACATTACGTTAATCATTAGTTGTGCATTCCGTATTCAAGGCTTGACTATACTATTATTTAAAACCATCAATAACAATCTACCACGTGGTTTATTTTGTCTAGCAATTGTATAAATATGTTTCAATAGAACTTATGCAACATTTTACAGTTGTTATGGACATCTCATTAAATCAGCTTAATACCCCTTTGGACTTGTTAATACGTTATGAAAGTCATATAGGACTAAAGACTATTAGCGGAAAAACATGGATAATTGTCATGCAGATTTGTTTAGGCAATAGTCTTAATTGGTAGCAATAACACGTAGTTAACAATTGATACCGTTAAAATAGTCATGTTAATTAGCACATGGCTTATAAGATAATTTTAGGATGAGAAGTCCAAACTGCTGTTGATCCAGGTAGGGCAGATAAGAAATATGTAATCAGAGTTCATGTAACCAATGAAGCTGTAACCCAAATCTCAAACAAATACTCTTTAGGCATTCATTGCAAAAAATGGTTTGTTACTGGGAGGTAACTGCAGCATTTCATAAAACATTTAACAGATGAAAGCCACCAGCTATGCTTTTCAATTGGGTCAAATTATCATGACTAGTAAACAGAAGGAAAACTAGATAAGGTCCCTTAATGTGGTCAAGTAATATATGTATATTATAGATTGTCTGACTATTAATTTTATTTGATCATGGATGACTTGTTTCTCAAGAAGTCAATTTGTTTGGTGCATAAACTCAACATTTTGGTGGATAAAAACAAAAAAAATTTATTACTTCATGGAAACTGTGTCCTAGAATATCATACTGTCCAATTAATGAAAAAATTGACCTGTTAGGATTTATCCTAAAGAAAGTTTTTCTGAACAACATATGAACCACATAATTTTTTCAATTGATACATAGTCACAACAAATATAAATCTTATACACAATTACTTATGGAGATCAAAACCGATCAAAAGTTTAGAGGATATGTTTTAGCTAACCACATTTACTAGGCAGAGTGGTTAGTTTTATTCTGAATTTTCTATTTGTTCTGAATATTGTACATTACGAGAAGAATAAATTTCATTATTTCATATTCCTTACAATTATTATAACTCACTTATAAAAAGGAAAAAATGGCCAGAGCTAATACTTTACTTATTGTACAATCCATCTGCACTTTATTTAATGTATTCTACATCCTCCCCCAAATGGGATATTTTGGGGGAGAGTCAACATATGCATGCAATAGCCAAACAAAGCCTAAAAATCATGTTATTCATGGTTTTTGATTCTTGTAATAACTTGTTTTGCATAAAATTTGGTGTCATGAGTGAATGTTTTATCTGCCTTAAAATAACTTAATGTAATTTAATTCATGGTGTTGAAGGAAACAATTCCAATTAGCCAAACATTTGATAGAGTAGCATTACAGACCTCTATTTTTGGTCAGTCTTCCACTCTTTTGAATACTGATAAAACGAGCTGGTGCTTGCTTTAGCTTACTATTTAAACATTTTTATTAATTCCCATACTACCCAATTTCCAGGGGGGGGGGGTTATTGTACATAAAAAATCTTACAGGTTCAAATAAACATTCTTCAAAGTAAATCACTTTATTCATGACAAGTTAAGGGGGGAGGGAGGGGAATTAAAATACCTGTATTATATAAAAATAAGACATTGCAACCTATATAAATCAAAGAAACATGTTTTATGGAGTAAAAAGTACTCTTAGAGAAACAAAAAATAAATTATTTAGGCATATTGATTTACTTAGTTATTCACAACAGAAGGAAAATTAAATAAGTTCCCTTAATGTGGTCAAGTAATATATGTATAATAGATTTTCTGACTATTAATTCTATTTTATCATGGATGACTTATTTCTCAAGAAGTCAATTTGTTTGGTGCATAAACTCAAATAAAAACAAAATAAATTGATTACTTCATGGAAACTGTGTCCTAGAATAACATACTGTCCAATTAATGAAAAAATTGACCTCTGTTAGATGAAAACATTTTCTACCATAATCTATATAAACCTTGTAGTTTGTCATGACTTAATGTAGTGTTACTGCCATTAATTGAATGAGAAATTCAGTTTTTATTAAACTTTATTATTTGTTCCTTAAATATGGTACTTTTCAGCCTCTCATTGTGCTGCCATAAAACAAATGATATAGGTATATATTACATGAAAACCCCTGTGGTGTATGACAATTTAGTTTGATCTTTAAAACTGACAAAAATTGCCAAATAATAAATCTGTTTGGCACTTTTTATTGAAAATAATGGTGGTAGTTAAGGCCAAAAAAACAATCAACTTACCTCCAAATTGGGCTTCTCTTCATGTATAACGGCAAACTAATTTTTAGAGCTTCGAATGTTCATTAATTTCAGGTGAAAAAGCTAATCCCTAATTTTATGAGGTAGTTTATCAGTGTAACCCTACAATGTCACCATGGGATAAACGTGCCTTATTAGCAACCTGGGGTCAAATATGACTATAATGTAAAATTAAAGAAAAAGATGGTTAATTAAAAAAAAGCTAAAAAATTTAATAGGTATAAAACCAATTGTTGAATGTTATAATGTGCTTACAAGTAAAATAAACTTAATAGTAAAAAAAGTCCTTATACCTTTTAAACAAAATGAACTTATTGATTCACCTTATAATCAAAACATCCTAAAATGTAGACTAATAATAACATTATATTTATCTTCATGGATAGGCTTCCACGGTCGTCACTATCACTAACAAATTCTAGGTCTTCGGGGTTCGACCGCGTCAATTGGCTATGTACACACATTGCCGACGTTTCGGCCACATTGCAGTACATCATCTCGCCCTGAGGATGGCCTACTGCAATGTGGCCGAAACGTCGGCAATGTGTGTACATAGCCAATTGACGCGGTCGAACCCCGAAGACCTAGAATTTGTTAACATTATATTTAACCTATTCATCAGCTTCCACCAATAAGGGGCATGTACATGTGTTCCAAACACAGTGATTTTCATGCGCATTTACAAATCTTGCACACATAAAATAATTATAAGCAATAGCAACCTATAAAATTAAAAAAACATTTTACACAGTAAAAATTACTCTTAAAAATATCACACAGGTGACTACACTCTCTTTTTTAGCAAACAGGCTCATATTCTTCATTAAAATCATTTTTATTTTTAGTTCACACAACATTTTAAGTGCGTTTTTCGTTATGGTTTTTACTTGTGGCTCTCATATCTTTGTTCAACCAGCAGACTCACAAGGTTTCTGGCTACACATTGTAAACTTTTTTCACGTGGTTATAAAGTACTTATTCAAAAGAAACTGTACAAACAATAGATTTCAACAAAAAAGTCTAAAATGAGTTTAAAAAATAGTTACACAAATAGCACTGTGGTTCTTGGGATCAAATCTGACCTCAAGCATTAACGATTGGACTGAATGTACTTGACACATGACAGTGTTCAATTGTAAATATTACACATTTGGTTCTAGTCTAAATTAGCTCATTTTATATTACGTCCAAAAAATAAATATAAAAATGTCCCATACGAGAATTATTTATACTGAATTACTAATCTACCATGAAGTTTAGTTTTGATATAACCTAAAATTTATTTTAAAATGCAAAGAAATAAAACAACTAAAAAATAATAAGTAAATAAGTCGAACAACATAATTTGGGTAATAATAATAAGGCGGCAAAAATTAACATTTATTTTTGAAATATGAACAAATCACTATAAACAAGTCTTTACATGTAGGCATCCAGAGGTAGAGGTTGAAGCTAGAGCTTCTTCATAAATTTCAGCATTGAATTTGTCTCCCTCATCTTCATATCTATATATATATATATATATATATATATATATATATATATATATATATATATATATAAAACAAAGCAAAAAAATATATTACAAGACATAACCATTTATTTAGAATAAACTGTTATTTATTCAATAAATATAACTTATATATTACTAGAGCTATTTGTCCTTATAAGGGCACATACATTTATTTAAAATTTATAACTTTATGTTAAGTTTAGTTAAATTTATTCTGTTTCATATAACTTATTTATCTATGTTATAAAAACTAGGTATAATTTATTCAATGTTAAGTTCACCACACTTGTGGCTCTCCCACTCGCCCACTGTAAATCAACACTTGGTAGTTTAGTTTTTAGCACTTGAAAAAGGTTTGGGTTTTACCAAATCAAAACGTTGTGATTGTTACTTTTCACGTGATGATGGCAAATGTCCAACTACCTTTGTCTCCCTCATCAGGTTGAAATTATTGTAAATTTTGTTTATGTCCCCCTTTCAAAAATTCCGTTCTGAATCAGACCATTGTAAAAAGTATGTCTAGGGCGAATATAATTAAAGTTATCATATCTGTTTTTCATACACGTTTCTATTATTTTACTAGATGTGAAAGTATGGATAAACTGCAATTTATTTATATTTTAAATTTCTCTGGTAAAGACACTCTGGAATTACACTGGTAAAATTTCACAAGTAGCGTGACCAGAAATAACATAAGAAATAACTAATTTTAAGTAACTACAGAGTCTAAATAATAACAAAATAAACTAAAGCTGCACTCTGTGGCGTTTTTAATTATAACAGAACAAACAATGCCAAGAACTAACAAAACTATATAAACGGCATCTTCAGGTTAAAGAACACAAATAAGTCCAAGTGGGACGCGTCACAAATTAATTAAAACTTAACAAACACAGTTCACACACGAGGAAAACAACGAATATTAAAACTTTCGGTAGGCCTACCACACACATTTCACTGTCCACGGCGTGCCAAGGAAGCAGATTTTAATATTGTGGTATTTATGACAAATAGTTCAATTTACTTTTAAACAAAAGTAATATTCATTTATAATTAAAAATACAACAATAATATTATACAATGCAATACTGACAAGAAGCTTTAATTACTTGATATAAAATGAATAATGATTTCAATAATAGAAAGGTTAATTCTAGTATTAAATTTCATGTTTAGGCCTCCGGATTACTGAATAAACACTATATAGTAGGTTATTTACCTTTGTGATCCGTCAAGTAATCCAACATTTGTAGCATAGCTACGCGCGTTTCAACCTGCCATCTTGCAGGTCATCATCAGGCTGAACGTGAAACTGAAATAAAACTACATTTTTGATTCAACACTTATCGCCGTGAAGGTCGTCAAAGTTAAAAACGAATGAATAAAACACAAATTAAAACGAATAAATAAAACACAAAACATGAACTCGAACATCGGATATAAATTGTCTGTCCTTGGCCAAGGTATTACCAGCCGTACCGACACGCACCGAAGTTGGAGCCTTACTGCCGGGGCGTGTGTGGCGACTAGTGGGGTCCTGGCCAGCTGTTGTTATCAATGTTTCTGTGACGTGTGTGTCCTTGACATCTGCCATCTGAATCCATGATACCTATAGCGGTGTTGTAAATTAAATTCGATGTGAAGGAAACCTGTTGATTTAGAACGTTGTTTGGTTCGGTTTTTATTGCCTTGTAAATTTGAAACTCTTCTAAGCATGTAGAGTTTATATGAAATTTTTGACAGACTAAAATAATTATTAAAATAATTATAATTGACCCATTTGAATTGTGTAAATTCCATTTTTCCTTACAGTGTTATTAACATACCCGCCCGCCCCTACACGTACAGTGGTTATACCCACCCGCCCGCCGCTACACGTACAGTGGTATTAACCCACCCACTCACCCATACACGTACAGTGGTATTAACCCACCCGCCCGCACCTACCCGTACAGTGGTATTAACCCACCCGCCCGTCCCTACACGTACAGTGGTATTAACCCACCCGCCCGCACCTACATGAGCAGTGTTATTAACCCACTCACCCACCCATACACGTACAGTGGTTCCCACCCGCCCGCCCACACACAAACATTGGTATTGACCCACCCGCCCACCCATACACGAACATTGGTATTCATATAAACTAAGAAGGTCTATTTCTTGCATAGATTGAGAACCTTTAAGTTATTTTGGAAGTCTGTATAATTATGGTTGTTGTCAATAAGGTGAGAGGCGAAGGCTGATTTAGTTTGTGACTGTTTGATGGATCTGGCCGGTAAATGCTCTTTAAAACGTTTTTTAAATGATCTGGTTGTTTGACCAATATAATATTTTGGACAGTCGTCACAAGACAATCTGTATACTCCTGTAGTGTCTTCAATGGGTTTTTTCTCAGTCGGGCGGGGTTTCAACATGATATCTAGTTTATTGTTGGTTTTGTATGAGACAGTTACATTATATCTTGCCAATTCGTTTTTTATCGTGTGATTTAGCCCTGTTGAACCGTATTCCATAGACACATACTTTTTATTTTTACTGGAATCATTTTGTTGTGGCTGTGGATTGTTTAGTTTGCTTTGTTGTTTTCTTATTAGGTTATCAACTATATTGCTTGGGTATCCGTTTTGAGTTGCTATATATTTTATAGTTAAAACTTCATCTTTGAAGTCCTCCTCGCTTAGTGGGACATTTAAAAGTCTGTGGACTAGGCTGTTGTAAGCTGCCATTTTTTGATTATATGGATGGTGTGAGCTGGAGTGAATTGTTAGGTCGGTAGTCGTAGGTTTTCTATATATTTTGAAATTTAAATTGTTGTTAACTTTAAAAACTGTCAGGTCCAGATAATTCAACAAACTATTGTCTTCAATTTCCAAAGTGAATTTGATATTCGTGTGAATGTTGTTCAGATAATTATTAAACATTTTTAGTTGTCTATTACTCCCATTGAATATGACAAAAGTGTCGTCCACATAACGGCAGTAAAATACTATTTTTGATCTGAACTTATTTTCATCGCACCAGAGGTTAGAGTTTTCAATGTGATTTAAGAAAATTTCGGCTAGAATACCAGAAAGAGGCGAGCCCATAGCTAAGCCCTCGTTTTGGGAGTAAAAGCTGTTGTTGAACTTGAAGTAATTCTGTTTTAATACCGTTCTGGTTAAGGTGATCAACTCTTGGATTGCTTCTGGTGTTAGGTTGGAGTGGTTTGTGAGGTTTTGGTGCAAAATGTTAATAGTTTCTTCTACTGGTACATTGGTATATAAGTTCACTATATCAAAGGATGCCAAGGTGTGACTACTTGAAAATTGAACATTATTCAGTTTGTGTATGAATTCTAAATTGTTTTTTAGGCTATGTGAATTTTCCAACAATGTCTGGCTTCTTATGATGTGTTCGAGTTTTTTAGAAATATTGTATGCTGGTGATGGAGTGAAGTTGACAAGGGGCCGTATTGGTATATTCTGTTTATGTATTTTTGGTAGTCCCTTGAGGCATGGTGCCGTGGGATTGGTGATTTTGCATTGTATTATTTCAGCTGGGGACAACAAGTTCTTACTTAGGCTAATGACTTTGTTTATCTCTTTACTAAAAGTCGATGTTGGATCATTGTTCATTTTGTTGATACTGTTATCAGCTAAGAAGGCCTGGACTTTGTCTATATAATCGTTTGTTTGTAAAACTACGATGACGTTGCCCTTATCAGCTTTTGTTATCATGGCATTGTTCTGTGCCAGCTTATCTCTAATGCGAGCCGCAACTTGTGTCTCTGATTTATACCGGTCAGACAGTTGTTTAGTAGATTCTGTATTCTTTAAAATAGCTTTGGCTTTTTTATTTATGACAACCCTAGTAGTGGTTCTAATGTCTTCTGTTTGTAGAGACTTCACAACTGCTTCAGCTTGAAGCAACTCGTTCAAAAAACTGTTTCTTTTATTATTTGGAAAGTTGTAATTTAAGCCTTTGTTTAGTAATCTTAACTCTTCGCTATCAAAGACTATGTGGGTGAGATTTTTAACTCTAGGGTGGAAGTTATGTTTACATTGTATGACATCATTTAATTTTTGAGATTTGAAAAGTTGTTCAATTTTCTTTTTCTGTGTTTTCCTTTTGGCTTCAATTTTCCTACTTATCTGGTTTTCTATAACAGCCATCACGTCATTTTGAATTGAGGGGTGCAGTATATGTAATAGCTCTAAGTGTGTTTTGAAAAGGAGCTTGTTCAAAATACATTTTTTTGTGTACAATTGTTTAATTTCAATTTTAATCCAATATTTTTGTGCAAATAGCAGGGTCTTTTTTGCTGCCAGTGAACGGTTTTTAATTATAATTGACAGATAGTTTGGAATCAAATTGCAATCTAGACACTTCTTGTTAAATTTTATATTCTCGTTCGTTTTAAGTAATTTTAGTTTCCCGTCCTTGTATTTATTGGCCGTTTTTCCCTGACAGGAGTCTAATTTCATGTTTAGGCCTCCGGATTACTGAATAAACACTATATAGTAGGTTATTTACCTTTGTGATCCGTCAAGTAATCCAACATTTGTAGCATAGCTACGCGCGTTTCAACCTGCCATCTTGCAGGTCATCATCAGGCTGAACGTGAAACTGAAATAAAACTACATTTATTTGTAGAACTATTTATTTATTTGTAGAAATAAAACTACTCATACAAAACCAACAATAAACTAGATATCATGTTGAAACCCCGCCCGACTGAGAAAACACCCATTGAAGACACTACAAGAGTATACAGATTGTCTTGTGACGACTGTCCAAAATATTATATTGGTCAAACAACCAGATCATTTAAAAAACGTTTTAAAGTGCATTTACCTGCCAGATCCATCAAACAGTCACAAAGTAAATCAGCCTTCGCCTCTCGCCTTATTGACAACAACCATAATTATACAGACTTCCAAAATAACTTAAAGGTTCTCAATCTATGCAAGAAAGGTCTGTTTTGTAACAATTGTTAATTGTCTCATTATAATGATTTTAGAGAATTGTGTCTAGAAAATGTTAAATATTGTAAGAACTGAGAGATTTGGGTGTTTGGTTCTTTTACCAAAAGTTTTCAATATAAATTCTCCAAGTTTTGAGAAAAATTCAGAATCTTCCCCTTTCAAAAAAAAAAAGTAGTTTTTTTTCCATTTAAATTAGCTAAATAACCAGTATATTCACGTTGTTAATTTTCCTGTCAATTTCATGCGACATGTTTTCTGAAGTCAACATGTTTGGTGAGTCTTACCTGTTCGGTTGTCCTGGTTTAGAGGGTTCTTATTGGTTGATTTAGCTTCTAGAGTAAGGAGGGGGTAAGTCCGTTGGTGGAAGGTTTGCGGGCGTTCGAGCAGTTTTAAGTAATCTTTTGGCGAGTGACCACGTTTGTTCTTCACGGCGATTTTAACCGTTCGGAGTCTTGTTTTCCGGATCGGCAATTTTCCTTGTCGCTAGTGAGTGTGTGTGCGTATGTCGCGCTTTGTTTGTGGTCACGTTGTGGGTTAAAACCTCCAGGACAGCTACGTAAGTAATTTTTACAAGTTTTCTCTAGTTAGGTTTTTCAGTAGGGTTTTAGTAGTTAGGGTAAGATCCACCAAGCATGCGCGGTTAAAACTTGTTCTTGTTTGTAGTCACTCTTCTAGTGACAGTTCTGAGAGTGCTTTGTTTTCTGTTTAAAAATTTTGTAAAAAAAAGGAAAATGTTTCAAGTCACTAAAAGCTGGTTATTTATTTCTTTTCAGATCTCCCGGAGGCAATTTTAATTTTGATTTGCAACTTTGATTTTGATTTTCAATTTGATTTCAATTTCAATTTTCAATTTTGAGATATTTTCAATTTTCTAAATTTTTGAATTAAGAATTAATTAATAAAAAAGGTTCTGGTCTGAAGATATTTGATTTGTTTTGATTTTAAATAAAGAAGGATCTTTTATTTTCGTTTTTATTATTATTTAGATAAGAAATCCAATTTTATTTTAATAAAAAAAAATAAAGAAACTTTTTATCATTGAAGAATTTTTATTTAAATCTCTCATTTAAGTTGTTCAACATATCAAAAATAAATAGTAGCTTCATTAAGGCTACAGTTTCTAAACTGCTTAGAAGAGTTTCAAATTTACAAGGCAATAAAAACCGAACCAAACAACGTTCTAAATCAACAGGTTTCCTTCACATCGAATTTAATTTACAACACCGCTATAGGTATCATGGATTCAGATGGCAGATGTCAAGGACACACACGTCACAGAAACATTGATAACAACAGCTGACCAGGACCCCACTAGTCGCCACACACGCCCCGGCAGTAAGGCTCCAACTTCGGTGCGTGTCGGTACGGCTGGTAATACCTTGGCCAAGGACAGACAATTTATATCCGATGTTCGAGTTCATGTTTTGTGTTTTATTTATTCGTTTTAATTTGTGTTTTATTCATTCGTTTTTAACTTTGACGACCTTCACGGCGATAAGTGTTGAATCAAAAATGTAGTTTTATTTCAGTTTCACGTACAGCCTGATGATGACCTGCAAGATGGCAGGTTGAAACGCGCGTAGCTATGCTACAAATGTTGGATTACTTGACGGATCACAAAGGTAAATAACCTACTATATAGTGTTTATTCAGTAATCCGGAGGCCTAAACATGAAATTAGACTCCTGTCAGGGAAAAACGGCCAATAAATACAAGGACGGGAAACTAAAATTACTTAAAACGAACGAGAATATAAAATTTAACAAGAAGTGTCTAGATTGCAATTTGATTCCAAACTATCTGTCAATTATAATTAAAAACCGTTCACTGGCAGCAAAAAAGACCCTGCTATTTGCACAAAAATATTGGATTAAAATTGAAATTAAACAATTGTACACAAAAAAATGTATTTTGAACAAGCTCCTTTTCAAAACACACTTAGAGCTATTACATATACTGCACCCCTCAATTCAAAATGACGTGATGGCTGTTATAGAAAACCAGATAAGTAGGAAAATGGAAGCCAAAAGGAAAACACAGAAAAAGAAAATTGAACAACTTTTCAAATCTCAAAAATTAAATGATGTCATACAATGTAAACATAACTTCCACCCTAGAGTTAAAAATCTCACCCACATAGTCTTTGATAGCGAAGAGTTAAGATTACTAAACAAAGGCTTAAATTACAACTTTCCAAATAATAAAAGAAACAGTTTTTTGAACGAGTTGCTTCAAGCTGAAGCAGTTGTGAAGTCTCTACAAACAGAAGACATTAGAACCACTACTAGGGTTGTCATAAATAAAAAAGCCAAAGCTATTTTAAAGAATACAGAATCTACTAAACAACTGTCTGACCGGTATAAATCAGAGAGACAAGTTGCGGCTCACATTAGAGATAAGCTGGCACAGAACAATGCCATGATAACAAAAGCTGATAAGGGCAACGTCATCGTAGTTTTACAAACAAACGATTATATAGACAAAGTCCAGGCCTTCTTAGCTGATAACAGTATCAACAAAATGAACAATGATCCAACATCGACTTTTAGTAAAGAGATAAACAAAGTCATTAGCCTAAGTAAGAACTTGTTGTCCCCAGCTGAAATAATACAATGCAAAATCACCAATCCCACGGCACCATGCCTCAAGGGACTACCAAAAATACATAAACAGAATATACCAATACGGCCCCTTGTCAACTTCACTCCATCACCAGCATACAATATTTCTAAAAAACTCGAACACATCATAAGAAGCCAGACATTGTTGGAAAATTCACATAGCCTAAAAAAACAATTTAGAATTCATACACAAACTGAATAATGTTCAATTTTCAAGTAGTCACACCTTGGCATCCTTTGATATAGTGAACTTATATACCAATGTACCAGTAGAAGAAACTATTAACATTTTGCACCAAAACCTCACAAACCACTCCAACCTAACACCAGAAGCAATCCAAGAGTTGATCACCTTAACCAGAACGGTATTAAAACAGAATTACTTCAAGTTCAACAACAGCTTTTACTCCCAAAACGAGGGCTTAGCTATGGGTTTGCCTCTTTCTGGTATTCTAGCCGAAATTTTCTTAAATCACATTGAAAACTCTAACCTCTGGTGCGATGAAAATAAGTTCAGATCAAAAATAGTATTTTACTGCCGTTATGTGGACGACACTTTTGTCATATTCAATGGGAGTAATAGACAACTAAAAATGTTTAGTAATTATCTGAACAACATTCACACGAATATCAAATTCACTTTGGAAATTGAAGACAATAGTTTGTTGAATTATCTGGACCTGACAGTTTTTAAAGTTAACAACAATTTAAATTTCAAAATATATAGAAAACCTACGACTACCGACCTAACAATTCACTCCAGCTCACACCATCCATATAATCAAAAAATGGCAGCTTACAACAGCCTAGTCCACAGACTTTTAAATGTCCCACTAAGCGAGGAGGACTTCAAAGATGAAGTTTTAACTATAAAATATATAGCAACTCAAAACGGATACCCAAGCAATATAGTTGATAACCTAATAAGAAAACAACAAAGCAAACTAAACAATCCACAGCCACAACAAAATGATTCCAGTAAAAATAAAAAGTATGTGTCTATGGAATACGGTTCAACAGGGCTAAATCACACGATAAAAAACGAATTGGCAAGACATAATGTAACTGTCTCATACAAAATCAACAATAAACTAGATATCATGTTGAAACCCCGCCCGACTGAGAAAAAACCCATTGAAGACACTACAGGAGTATACAGATTGTCTTGTGACGACTGTCCAAAATATTATATTGGTCAAACAACCAGATCATTTAAAAAACGTTTTAAAGAGCATTTACCGGCCAGATCCATCAAACAGTCACAAACTAAATCAGCCTTCGCCTCTCACCTTATTGACAACAACCATAATTATACAGACTTCCAAAATAACTTAAAGGTTCTCAATCTATGCAAGAAAGGTCTGTTTCTAAACTGCTTAGAAGAGTTTCAAATTTACAAGGCAATAAAAACCGAACCAAACAACGTTCTAAATCAACAGGTTTCCTTCACATCGAATTTAATTTACAACACCGCTATAGGTATCATGGATTCAGATGGCAGATGTCAAGGACACACACGTCACAGAAACATTGATAACAACAGCTGACCAGGACCCCACTAGTCGCCACACACGCCCCGGCAGTAAGGCTCCAACTTCGGTGCGTGTCGGCACGGCTGGTAATACCTTGGCCAAGGACAGACAATTTATATCCGATGTTCGAGTTCATGTTTTGTGTTTTATTTATTCGTTTTAATTTGTGTTTTATTCATTCGTTTTTAACTTTGACGACCTTCACGGCGATAAGTGTTGAATCAAAAATGTAGTTTTATTTCAGTTTCACGTTCAGCCTGATGATGACCTGCAAGATGGCAGGTTGAAACGCGCGTAGCTATGCTACAAATGTTGGATTACTTGACGGATCACAAAGGTAAATAACCTACTATAAGTTTTATTTA